>DWON01004055.1:0-16896 GCA_018251015.1 Phocides pigmalion okeechobee | reverse complement strand
ATCTACGTTCGAGCTCAGATAGAATTTCAGTCGTGTTTGTGGTTGTACGTGGATATCTATGGGCTGCGACTACTTAATATCAGGTGGTTTGCATGCACGTTTGCTACTCTTTTTACATAAAAATAACCGCGGCGCACAGCAACTTTAACATATAGCCGTATGTACACTCAATGCGTTAAACACACCCGCTAAGTAAACTCCGTTTATAGTTCGAGATCAAGAGAAAATCATTGTATCAAGACAATTGTCGGTTACCGAGAGAGTGGTGGCAAGAAATTAAACAATAAAAACAAAGGGTTCAATTTCTCACCCGTGGGACTATGCAGATGAACAAAGCCATGTAGAATACATTAATGCACCGCCTCGTGAGGGTACCACACGAACATTTAAAAGCTGGACTTCGTGACTTTAGCGATGAAACTATAAAGGTATGAGTTACCAATCGTCACAAAATTTTCGGCTTAACATTTAGCACTAAAAGTGGACATAAGATATGAGTCATGCACACAATATATATAAGCGTGTGTGAATATGTATATATATATATATATGTATATATAAATACATACATATTAATTTGTATAAAATATATTGGAATTAATATATTTCAATTGATTATTACTAAAATAATTAAGGAACAAATAATTATGTTTTTCACACTAAAATATTTCTTTCACTATTACTTCCCAATTCTATACAACATGGAACACTAAATTCGTCATTTTTTAAATCTGTCTGAAAGGGAATCGAACCTCTGTGCGTTAGAACAGTATCGCGATCATTGCACAACGCTGGGCAACAAAAAATCGAAGAAAGATAACATACATTAAAGTATATGTAAGTAGTATATAAATAATAATAACAGTACACATAGATATACTCATATACATTGGAAAAACATTATCCTCCTTCTGATATGTCAGTTTAAAAACTTGTCCGGCTCAAATCCAACGCATGGCAACCCTAACGATTCTTGCGACAATCAAAACATGGTTGGACACAAAAGCGAAAAGAAATCATTCCGCGCCGATTAATCTCAAAACAGCGCACAATTACAGGATTACAGTTGTAATTATTGTCGCATTTGCATAAGACAAAGATTGTAACGAATTTATTATAATGACCACCTGCGGCTCTTAAGAAATGCGTGCATATAAATTACATTGCATAGTTTATGTATATATCGCGTCTTTGCTTCAATAACGTGACAAGTTTGAAAACTCAAGTTTTTATTTTATTTTATAATTGAAATCTCCGTGTTTGATTTGAGATAGCTAAGGTGTTAAATTGTTGTACGTAATCTACAATAAACGTAAAAAAATACACAATTAAGTAAAATAATAGTTTGCAAGTAAAAAAAATGCTCTACTGTTAAATTGTGTTTTTTAAGATAACACGTTATTGAAGCAAAGAAGCGATATGTAACGTACTGGTATGTAGGCGAAATTTTGAATTAAAATTTATATTGAAACATAAACTTAGATTCATTTTAGAAACTATCAATATATAATTTGTAAATAGCATAAAAAGGCCGTTAAGTTAGTAATTACTTTTGTTCATTACTCAGTTGCAAGATAACAAAGCGAGGTAATACATAAACAACATTTTTTTATTTGAGAAGAGTAGCAAAGGAGCGTGCAAACCAACTCATGTTAAGTAGTCGCAGCCGAGACATCCACGTACAGCCACAAACACGACTGAAATCCTATCTGAGCTCGAACGTGTCCGTTGCTACACCTGAGGACTAAGGTGGTCGGTCGCCTCACTTCATAGTGCAACCGACAACCGCACCTCTCCAACCGAAACACAAGTAAAGCTTTACGGCGGATTATGAGGGCGGCGGTGGTAACTTCCCGGTTTAAATATAGTTCTCCCACCTTTATTGTCGATAAATCGGAATGTTCCAATAGCGATAAGGCAATCCATGCATGTTTTATGGGTTATAAATTGCCAAGGTTGTGTCGATAACAGTTACCATGTGATGGTTGACGGTAGAAGTATTAATTCGATTGTTATTGCCCGTTCTACTTGTGTTTACGTTCTTTTGTTGCGATTATTACTTGAAATAAAGGTAAATAATTCATTTATACTTTACAGAATACACGTCAGAAACACAGTATTTTACTTTCAGGACATTGTTTAATTATTATTTTTTTGTAAAAAAAAATATATTACAACGGAAATATATTAGTAGTAGTATATTTAGTAATCATGATGATTTACATACAGTTTTCCGACAGGAAGCATACATGCATACACATCGATCAGTCACTTTTAATTCCCACAAGACTCACAGACACGCAATAAGTATGCTGATTACGTAAGAATGCGTATGCAATCGCGAAATATGATTTTCGCTTAGATTCCGTGTGCAATTTTTCATTGTCTCACTTTTTCCTAGAATCCATAATATCTACAGAATGTTTTTGCAATACCATAATGAATCTGTGTGAAGATTCATTTAATATTACCTTTAATGTTTTATAATAATAATTGTTAATAAAAACTAAATCGCTGTATAGCTTTAGATTTATATAAGCTTTTATTAGATACGTATTAATGTTTAATAAAACATCATTTAATTAAACTCAGAAAAATATATTTAGATGCAAGCAGATATTTCTGATTTAAGAATAGTTACTAGTTTTTGACTTAAAATTAGTTGTGAAATTAGAAAGAGATAAACTATATTTAAATTATATTAAATATGTCTTTTAGTATATTTTACTTCATAACGGGTACTCACGATCAACGATTACCAATACAAATTTCAGTTACACGGCTCGTGGTCACGTCTAACTGACGGTGTTAATCGTGAGTGCCCGTTACATAGTTTCCTACTAATACTACTAGACTAATAAAAATTTCGCGATAATATTACTTTAAAATCACATATTTTAGTGTTTTGAAAACATCTGTACATATATACAGTTCTAATTAAACTTACCGCTTTACATATAGTGAACGAAAACTTCCGCTATATTTTGACTATTAATTTAAATGAAATGCGTATTCAAAAATCAGATTCAACATTAAAGTTATGTAACACGATGACAAAATCATAGAGCGTATCATAGTCCGGTTCCCACCAATTAGGACCCCAAATCTTGTCGCAGGGGTGGTTTAATTAAGTAGCCAAAATAATGGACTGAATTATTATGGGAACCGATTCCCTTGTTAAGCAAGGGGTAACCTGAAATCTGTGTAACTTCGAAATTAATGGCGCGTTCCAAAAATATTTAAAAGAGGTTCTAAATACGTAATTTTAGGGTTTTAATATAATTAGTTATGTTTTGGTTTTTATAAATTACTACCTATATAATTACATTCCATGTTATGTTTTGATTTTTATAAATTTAATACGTAATTGACGAATATTTTTGTTTCTTTTCAGGCTACGGACTTAAAATATTAACAAAATTAAAGACTTATTTAAAATTGCAAAAACTTACTTTACTCGAAAATAAAAACTAAAGCAAAGTCAAATAGATAATATTTACATAATAAAAAATATAATTATAATAAGATTCATAATGTTTTCGATTAATAGTTTCACTAAAATTTTTTTGCTAAATATTTTCTCTAATAATAATTACGTATTAGAATTAACATAATAATTAAATAAAAAATAAGTATAACATTAGTAAATTCAATTCACAAATATCTACTTAAATTATAGCGTAACTGTTTTTTTTTATTTAAGTAAGAAATATGATTATATACTAGATATATTTGTACTAAATCTGTTTTTATTAAATAATGAAATTCATAGTAAAAGTATAAATAGGCTTAATAGCTTCAAATAACAAGTAGCTATATTTTTGAGTACAATATTAAGAATATTACCGACTGGTTTATTTAAATCGCCTTAAACGATAAAGCGCGGACCACCATTGATCGTCACAAACATCTATGAATAAATTATTTAAAATTTTAAACGTACGTACGAAGGACTAATATGTTTTTTACTTATTATAATAGCTGTTTCAATATTTCTTCACCAAGCGGACGGAATGTATCATCGCTAAGCATAACATTTTGTCAAGAGCTCGGACAAAAACAAACAATGGAAAGATAAACAAAGCCAGGCGCTATGATAAGTTAATAACGTATGCTAAATATCATCACATACTTTTGAAGAGTTACGAAAGATATAGAGTCTATGTTATAAAGTTAATTTTACATAAGCAGTTGTAACGTCTAATAATGATCCCTTTGCAGCAAAAAGGAAACAAAGTAAACAAAATGTTATAGGTAAATATGTAAATATTGTTTTGTGAATCTGATTCGCAAACACACGTGTCTGGCCACAACAACAGAAATGTACATTCAACAGTTTACCGGAATTGAACCTAAAAGTCTACAGAAAAAATATATCAATATTATAACTACATTAGTATGTTTCGAAAAATCCAACCCATGCGAATTCTAGTGAAATCATTTTTTTTGTGAAATAAATTTCTTTGGCGAAAAGACGGGGACAGAAACTCTAAAACACATTATTCATATAAAATTTTCATTGAGAAAATAATAACTTAAATTCATGAAGCTACTGCAGCTGGACTAAACTAATATTCTAAACTATGCGTCTTTATCGTTTAAGTAATTATTCATTTTGTAATTAGTTTTTTCACACGATAATATACGCAGTAATCAAAAGGTATTATACTAAAGATGGGTTTACTAGTAAAGATTTGGCTAAACGACAGAATGTACACGTAGGCAAGACTCATTTTCAAGATTTTTTACCTAATTACAATTTTATAGAAAACTGAAACAGAATTGAAACGACCGATTCGACCCGGCAGTGTGAAGGATGTTAACGCACGTCAGTGGTACGTAAACAGTGCAAGCGGATTTAACAATGCACCGCCCACGGCCGTCTGTCGATGACAGATAAAACAAACAAATTGAGAAGATTAATGTGGAGTACTGGGTAGGGAACAAAAGGAAACATCACCGTGATGTATCACGAACTTGATAAATTTGTTTCTTCGACCTATCGACGATCAAAGTATTCTCAAAATAAATCTGGAAGAATAAAGGTGGTAGACGGATTAACAGTCGCTTATGAATACCGCCGTACTTATTTTTCCTGTATAGGACAAGTGCAGCGTCAGATAACATTTGAAGGCAAAACAGATTCTATTTTCAAATACTTAAAAGTTAGGGTGCGTCTATTCACCTGAGTTTGGCGTTCCCCTTCTACTCGATCAAATTTGTTGATATATCGTATGATTTAGTTTGATCCTCTCCACCTAATCTCATGGGGGATTTTTCAAAATACGTATTTTAATGTAAATGCGGTAATCATGTTTTACTTCATTTGACCAAGTCTTTTCGTGATTTTACAGTTTGACATAAAACAATATATAATATCTATTGAAACTCCCTCTATCCTTTGTGAGATTAGTTAAAATTCCGTATGATTGTACTCCTCCCTAAACGTCTGGCGTAATTAATATGTGTGACAAAATTTGGTTTTAAGTTTAGTGTCTTTATAGGATTTGTTACAGATGTAAAAGTAGCATTGACCTTCTCATCTGGTGGACTGCATGCCCGTTTCTTATTTCCCTTAAATAAATAATGGTATAAAAACGATAGAACTATCCACTCATAAGTAAGCTCGAATTGTGGTTTAGGGCTTAGTACAAGACCAATTTAGTCGAAGCTAGGCGAACATTTTTATTAAAGGAGAAAATCGTTCACTTGATGATAAATAGTCGTTGTGGTTGGACATTAGTTAACTATAATCATCTTAAATAGGATTGACGTTCAATCGGAAATCTGTCATAGACGTGTTGCTATGTAGCCTCTATAGATTATTAAATTCCATTACACGTTTCTACTATACCCTTACGGTCATTATCATTCAGAAGACCCTTCAGAAGTTAGTTAGATAAGTCTTTCTTATGACAGAAGAAGTGTAACGATAGTTCAGTCTTTAATTTTTCATTTCAGCTAATCCTCTTAAGGCGAAGACAATGGCATTGTGTTTGAAGAAAGCCTTTGAAATGGTAAGCTATAAAAGAGTTTTTAAAAGATGAACACCATAACAATTCAATGGATTATCAACTTACTCGTCTGCCAGAAAATTATAAATGCATTGAAATGGTGTTTAAATGGTATTAATTCCAGTGCATTAAATAACTCGAAAAATCACAAATATTTCTCAGTAAAACGTAAGTTTTTGAGGCGAACAAGCGATAAGATTCTCATCGATAGTAATTTTGACAAGCCATCTAAGAAATTGGTACATTGAAGTAATACTGATGTTGTATTTTATCAGATGATAAGATCAGAATCTAGTCCAAACATATCAAACAAGACATATGATCAATTTATCAGTTTGTACAATGATGATAACAGCCCAGTGTTCTTAGGCGACGCAACTGTGTCAACAACTGATAGTGTTTGAACATTTGAAGTAGAAGATTGTAGATCAAGTTATTTGTTGTAAATGTATCGAGTTTCGTGATTTTTGATTTACAAATAAAGATTGTGAATGTTTTAACATTTTAGATTTCTAAATAGAGAATTATTTGTTACATTTATATAATTGCAAATGGGTGGAAAGTAAACTTGATCCTTGTCAACGAAATTATACAAATTAGAGCAAACAAAATGGAAGTCACACTGGTTACTTAATATACCTGAGGTCCTACGACGTGCAGCGATGGTCACGATGGAAGTCATATTTTTTGTTTTTATTTTTCTGGAGACTTAGTTGAAATGACTCTTATGTGCTATATGAACATAAATGGAATGTAAGCATATATCTACCACAACTTTTAGATTATAACATGGCTCTACTGTTTTTAAAAGGCATAAATAGATATGGCGGTGGTGCCACCTCAAGCTCATTACATGGTTATTTTTGCTTTTTGAATTTATTATTGATTCCACTGGCGTTAATTTAAAAAGTTATGTAAAATATAGGCTCCAATATTGTATTTCATATTGATTAAAAGAAAGCAGACAAGTCATAATTTTTAAAAATGTGCCATTTTTAATAAAAGTGTTAAGATTAATCGACGTTAATCCATCACGGAGTACATTAACAACAGGCTTCTAGCGACCTATTGTGGGGCATTAGGGTCGCGAAGGAGAAAGATCTTTGACCCTTGCCCCTGTTACCTACATGAACAAGTGACTCACTTGCGAAATCCTCTGTTCGGTAACCGTTGCATTGTTAACAACCATAATACACATGCAATTTTGAATTAGATTTTTCTAACACGCGTATACAACCAGTAATTATGCATAATAAAAAGTGCTTTCAAACGAATAAGTAATTTTATTTTGCCCAAGGAATAATGACATTTAGTTTATTCTAGTGATGAAATTTATGGGAACATGATTTTCTTTTTCATTTTTCCGTCCACGCAAAATAAACATGTAAAGCACTATACATATTTCACACTAGGTTAATATGATCAAATATAACATTAATATGTTGTCTATACATGATGGAATGTGATGAAATGTGGCATGTCACCTTGTAGCTTTGAGCAATGGTTCACAGACTGAAAGGGTGGTGATGAAATTTTGGTAGTACAAATACGATTATATTTGAGTTTGTGAGTTTTAAATGTCTGAAGTAGTCTATTTATGTATCCGCCGATAAAATAATTTTGCTTTTAATATTACATAGGTGTAATTAAGAGGCGAAGGGTTCAGTCCCAGACAGGAGATTTTATAACGAAAATCGGAATTTACAACTAGAGCATTATGTTCCTAATATTAACTTAAAAATTTTAATGTAGACATACATTATGATTTGTAGCATCAGTTTAAGCACCACAATTTTGGACTAGAAGTTTCTATTTACTCTTCAGGGTTTTAGGGTAATGGATTTGTACAAATTTTAGTACAAACCCAATTTTATTTTGAAGTTAGTCGTAATAGTCATTGAAAAATATTTATAACTTAACGCCAATATGAACTTCAATTATTTCAACTGTATTATTTGTATTGTAGACTTCAATCAATTTCTAGACTTGGGAATTCAACGGAGTTTCAGATATCGCTACTTCATTTGTATAAAAAATTAATTAGCTTTTATCTATATCTGTGGGACTTTTTGCAACCAGCCTGTTGTTGTTATCTAAAATTTGCAAGTTAAATCACACATAAGTGTGATGCAATCAACATAATGATTCATTGTCGTGAATCATATATATAAATTATTTAATGTACGTATGTTTACAATTATAATATATAACGATGTTTATAAGTTGTATTGTCGTCATTATTTCTTCATCATAATTATCAAATCTGGGGTTATCTAGCTTTCTTTTTAATTATTATAAAAATCTCTGAGTTTTCGTCGATTATTGTTATAAAATTTGCGGTTAACGAGCTTTGTTCTTACTTATCATCAAAAATTTTGGATCAAACTCAATCAGAGTTTGAGAAATACTCAAATGGGTGTTCATGTAGGGATTTTATGCATACCTAAAAAGAAAGTGAAAATAAACACTAACATATATGGCGTATACTGTTCTCACAATTAACGTTAAAACTACAGTTACATGTTACTGGTTCTGTCGTGCTCGTTAAATAAATACGCACGTGCGTTATGTTTGTCTTTTCGTCACAGAATGTACGATAAACAGTAGTTAAGTTGTAACTGTTGAGAACGGTGTATGTAGTTAAATACTGTGTCAATTTAGAACTAAATATAGTATAGCAATTCTCAATTTCTATGTATTTAAAAAACTAGTGGCTTAAGCTTCGTTCTCATTGGAATTCTCGTATCTTTCGATTATGTAATTTAAATTATGTGTTGATGATTAATTTAGAACTAAATTTAGTATAGCAAGTATCAATTTCGATTTCGAATTAGAATGGGGGGATTATTATCGGTTACACAATTTTTGGTAGAAAGCAATTCTTACGTGGAAGAGTACTTGCAGTCTTGAATTACAACACTGCTCTTGAATTATGAGTGTTCTAACCAAAACAATATTATATTTAAATATATTTTGAGTATAGTTATATTCAGATAGATGCTAAATAAATAAAAAAAATGTATATATAACATTGTGAACTACATTTAATTACATCATGTAGCTACTAATTTGTAGACGTTAGTTGAAAGCAAAAATTATTTGTCCGGCTTTGTGTTCGTTGTGTTAGTACATTCGGACTTTTTGTATGACGTTTCGTTCCTGCTTATTTATAATTCTATGCTCATGTTTACGGACCTACCGCACACAACGGGCACCGCTAAACTTGCTAAGAAGCCGCTCTTCGAAAACAGAGGATTCGCTTTAAGATGTCGGCCACACTGTTTCCTGTGTCTTTGTGATGTTAAAGTAACTTCAAAGGAACGCTGCGTGCCGCATTCGTGTGCCTGTTTATTTTAAGTTTAAGTTGCCGTGTTTCTGTGTTCTGATTGTATGTAAGGCTTAACGGATTTTTTCATCTTCATATTCTTCATTGCGTAACGCTTGTTGCAGTAATATTATGCTCTTATGACATAAAATGACTATGGTATGTCATAAGAGCAGCAAACGAGCATGCAAACTACCTGATGTTAAGCAGTCGCAGCCTGTAAACATCCACGTACAAACACGACCGAAATCCCACCTGAAGTCGAACGTAAATACGTTGCTACTCCTGAGGACTAAGATGGTCACCTCGCTTCAAAGTGTAGCCGGCAACAGCAGCTCTCCAGTCGAAACACAAGTAATGCTTTACGGCGGATTCTGAGGGCATCATACAAACACGTGTACTTTGTAAGGCATACCAGTAAGAGACAATTTATACTTGGTCTATATGAAATTTCAAAATTCGCGTTAGCATTTTTCAAAAAAAAAACATTTTCTTGTTTAAAATTTGGGCTTGGGATATTAAAACTAACTAAAGGATATCTGTGTCGCATTAATGTGCCCTACTTTGTTAGTCTGAGTTTCTAAGCTATAAGTATTGTTGTGTACTCATTTTAATTATTTATTAGAGTAAGTCTTACCGGATTTTTGCTTGGTCCATGAAGTTTTATAGTCACGTAATACATGTCAGCATTTTTGAGAAAATGCGTGCGTTTCACCTACTTATCCGCTATTTACTTTAAGATTTTTTCATGAATTTGCAATTCTAATTGAGTACGTGCGTTTGATGCGTTATCCGCAATATTTGAGCAAGAAATGAGTTTACAATGTACGCTGTACACACTATACACTACTGTCAACACGCACCAGTCTGAGAATCCCGTTGCAGACGCAAAAAGAATGCTCAATTACAAATTGCTATTAACTTCATTGGATAATTGGTGATGTTAAGTTGATAAAGCTGAGTCAGTGTAATTATCGCGCCTGGACTAAGGGTGGCAAAGATCCATCATTCTACCCATTATAGACTCAATTAAATCTCATTTACATAACCTTAGCTAGGAGGGCACTATTCTCACTTAGATGTCACCACCTTTGTCCCTTTGAGAAAGAAACAACTTAGGGCGACAATGCGAGCAGTTTGACCCTCAATGGTCAGACTGGTCTTATTTGTGTATTTTGAGCAATAAACAGTGCATTTTATGCGATTGTCAGTTTTTTTTGTTATTTAAATATGAATGGGTGAATGCACATTGTCCGTTGTGAGCTCGTGGACTGCAAAGGCAGGTACCGTTGGTGCATAATTATTAGAAATGATCGAAGCTCAAGAGGTCGTTGTACATGGGAATCAAACTCGCGAATGCGTTTGGCGGGAAAAGTGACGTTTCTCTGACAGGTGACGGATGAAGTTTTTTATTATTAGCTGTGGCTGCGACTTCGCGTGAATTTTAAAGGATCGTTATGAGAGATAGGAAAAATGTATATCTACGGAACTATAAATTTAGCGTAACAAATTGTGTCCTAGATGTTGGCTCAAGTATAAATATTAAAATTTATGTTTTTTACGTAATGCGTTAACAGTCCGACAAATGTCTCGATAGTGTTTAAAATTTGGGGATAAAATCTTTGTCTTTGATTATTAATAATGATAATCATTACAATAAGATTTTCTAAAAATATTAATAGCATACGGATTGATAAATCTTCGTGTACATAAAAATTAGATTTAGTAAACCTTTAAACATAAACATAGCAATTTTCATTGTGACCGTGTTCTTCATAACTTTTTTGCATAATTGCTTAAGTTGCTTACGACCAAATGAGCATTTATATTGTGTACTGGGCGGAAATGCGTCATAATCGGCAATCGTGCTTTTCAGCGAATAAGTTCAAGCGACCACAAACATTATTTACAGTTTTTTCTTCATCGGAATTTATGTTGAGGGATTAAATTCTAAGCGTGACCTATTTTACCTATTGACTTTGCCTTTGTTGTAAGGACGTGTCCACACGCCGGGAACCGGAATAAAGAACTAAATTGCCGTAATCCATATATAATACATCCTTTTTTAAGTCCGTAAAACCTTCAAGCCTATTGACTATTGTTCGTACTGAAAGGCGCGTGATCTCATGCATCGTTCAATGTTGATCGACTTACCTAATAAATATACTAATCATAGATATAAATATATTTCAAAGGTGTTAGAAAATATAGTTCGACCGAAGAGGTACCACCGCTACCCTCATAATCCGCTGTATAGCATTACTTGAGTTTCGGTTGAAGAGGTCGGTTGCCGGCTACACTTTGAAGCGAAGCGACCATCTTAGTCTTCAGGAGTAGCAACGTATCTACGTGCGAGCTCAGATGGGATCGAGCTCAGACTTAGTCCTCAGTTACAGTAACCCATTTGTGGTCGACCTCAGGTAGAATTTCAATTATATTTGGGGCTGATATAGTTTATGACAGGCGACCACGGTTGGCGTTCGGGGTTCGATACCCGGGTAGGCAGAGATTTATAAGACAAATTTCTATCCTGTGCCGGAGTGTACTGAGTACTTGTCTTTGCGCATCTATATTGATCAAGACAGAAGTAATTCTAGTTTGCGACTATGAGAGTAGAAAGCGTTATTATTTTAGATCAGTGGGATATTTTCATGTATACATTGGACTATGGACAGACCGGTACAATAAATTGGTCACGTCTTAGTCATGGATGAAACTTGGTCATGGTTATAGTATCTGATTTCTGTTGACCCTGTAACAGAAACAATACCAAAACGCAACACTAGACACACACCCGACTACGCCACAAAGGATAAGAAACAATAATACAATCATTTTCATTCCTTTTCGGTGCGTACGCGCATCCTACCTTGCGCTTGCGCGTGTAGCGCCGTCCCTCTCTAACGGTCATTGACCGCGCATCTCCGACGAGATTGCATCTAGTGGCCAAGCAGCTTCCAGAGATAGATGCAGCACAGTTCTGACCAATTAAAAGATAACTTTTTAATCCCCTACTGGATTAGGTGCTTGTTTTGCACTGGATACAGTTGTAACTCATAGAAATTTATAAGTACAAATATCTTTATTACGCGTATGTATTAAAGTACTAACAAGGATAGTCCCTACATTTTTAAGCTTGTTTTATACAAGAAATTGAGGAATTTCGATTCCTAGTAATATTGGCTTATTATGCAAAAACTTAAGGCACGATTGTGACAAATACTTTTTTCTTAAGGAAAATCATACATTTAAAATCCTTAAAATCACGTGATCATGTCTAACTAAACATGCTGTGAATTTTTTAAACTCGTTTAGCAGTATCCATATATGTCATATTCTGGGTCTGGGTGTTTTTTTGGTGCTAAGTTCATGAACCATGCGTTATAAGTACACGTATTCAAAGTTAGCTATGACCTAGTTGCTAGAGATAAGAAAATAATAAAACAAACGTATCGCTTGGTTCATACCGCACCGTCAAAACCACTGAAGCACCGTATAACTGACCGTTGGATCAACAGATTCAAATTTCACTCCGACAAAAAAACTACAAACGTCCCGTAGTAGTTTATTTATGTAGTACAAAATCTCCAATAAGAAAAGTGAGTTTTTATATTGGAGCGTGTTCCCGGCTTGAAAAAACCAAAACAATTTTTTGTCGGCCCCAAAATCAGTTTACGATCACCGTCGAATAGTAAATGAGAGAGCGGTATGCGTCTGTCTCTATTTGATGCTGGAGCGATGAATCTGTTGGACCCTCAGTTCGGTAGTTACGAAGTTTCTCAGAAAACGCCTTAGCGTGACTCCCCTTATAATAAGACGTATTATTTCAAGTTCAAAGAAATGACTCCATACAGGCGGTTGGGTTATGAATTGTTAATGATTTATAAGTCTAGTCTCCTCTTTTGTATTTGTATGTACATTTTTAGGGGTTTTTTGTCTTTGAATAGACTATACCCTGTGCTTTGCTTTAGAGAGCGGCATTCATTTTACAAATACAAATAGAACAGCAGTTAAACTTAAAGTTCTACCTTTAGTGTATACGTTGCATAACTATAGTTTGACTGGGGAGGTACCAGCACCTCCCTTATAATCCGCGGTAGAACAACTTTTGTATTTTAGTCAGGCAGGTGCAGATGCCGGCCACTTTGAAGTGACCATCTTAGTCTTCAAGGGTAGTAATGCATCTTCGCGCAACTAAGAACCTCAGACATGGATCCCTTTGGGTTGCAACGACGAGTACAAATGAATTGGCTTGCTTGCTTACTACATAAATAAATAAATAAAACTTGAAACCCCACTTTTCACTTATCTTTCACCGTTGTAGAAAATACTATCACGTAAAAATATAATATATACATAATATAAAAAAGTCGTTTTTCTTTTTTCATATCAATTACCACATACATAAATGCGATATCAAATTACTGTCTTGTGCGAAATAATCGCAAGTGTTCGCTAATGAGGCGTAAGTTGCTTGGTTTGCGAAATCAATCAAAATAATTGAGCCCGTACGTAGCCAAGTGCTTGATGACAACGACAATGATTAATGACTTTATGTATTAAATTAATAACGTTAATAGCCTAGTGTAGTAGATTCCGGAATCTCGGGGGTCCGAGGTTCGATATTCAGGCATGCGTTGCTGGTTTGTCGAAGTTGTATGCGGGGATACGAACTACGCATTACTAGTAATTTATTTAAGTTTTTTAAAGAGTGGCAAACATGCGTGCAGACATCAGGTGACCTGTTCTGTTCTGTTCTGTTTAATATTCTCTGCAGCCATTGAACGTCCACGTCCAAGCCCAAGTAGCCATAAAATCCTATTCGAAGTCGTATCCTTTCCTTCAGAGATGGTCAACTCGTTTGCCAGTGTAGCCGGTAACCGCATCTCTCCAACCGGAACACAGAGTTGTTTTATAGCGGATTATGAGGGAGACGGCAGTACTTCCCCGGTAGAAGTTACTATAATCTATTATTATTTGCTTTAACGGTAAAGGAGAAATTCGTGAGGAAGTCTGTACGCATGAGACTGTGCTATGAAGTTCTCAAAGGTGTGAGAAGTGTACAAATATAATGGTGGAACATGTTCTAAACATCATTTTAAAAGGAGATCCATGCCTCCTAGTGAATCAGTAATGGATTCTTGATGATGACAATTTGATAAGGCAAATGTTCTTTTTTGACTTAAAAAACCTAATTACAGACGGTCAGGTTAATACAAAGGTCAGTTCCCCATTCTTCAGATTACCATGATTGCGGTCTCACTATCTCCCTTAAAGCGGTTAGTGGGACAAAAACTAATCGTAGTAACAGTGACACAATTGATACCCTTCCAGCTGGTTATCTCGTAACTCAAGGATGGAGGTCAAAGATCATAGTTTATCACATATCCTTTAACTCTTATCCAAGGATAAACTGTTGGAGGCATTTTAAATAATTAAACATTAGATTTAACAATTAAGTGATAATGCTTGTGAGTTTTATTGTGGTTTTTTATTTATCTTATTAGTTGTAACCGCGATTTTTGTATGATTTTTAAGAATGGAAATTAGTTGAAAATCTATATCCTAGCTGTTGCCTTAGATTTGTACATATAGTAAATTAACTAACTAACTTTTTTTACGTATTTATATATTTTTTATACTTTTTCAATATAATATAGAGTGATAATACAATAGACTATGACGAGACTAGTACAGGTTATCTGTGACAAATATGAGGTAGATTAATTGGGTGGTGGTCGGGTTAAATACAAACACACAAACCAACATTTCACTTTTATATAATAGTAAAGAAGAATTTCTTTGCTTTTGAAATCGTGGACGAAGTCGCGGGAATAGCTAGATAAAATATAAAATGCAACATAAATATCTCTTGTTTAGTCATTCAAAGTCAATGTTAGGCGTACATACATACATATATACATAGGTATATACATTAAACTATATATGAGGAATTTGCTTATGTCGCGCACGGTCACGACACAACGAATATTTAGACATAATGGGTACTCGTATCGGTTATCGAGGGCCTGCACTTGACCCAAAACTACTTAATAGGGCTCTCACGACGGCCCCTTTCACACACTACGAACGAAAACAAACGTGAGTCAACATTAGAGCTTATAGTTAAATAATACTGATTTATGAGTTACTCAAATTAGGCTTCGATAATAACCGTGGCTTGTTTAGACGAAGTTAAGCAACGTCACGTGTGGTTGGGAAATGGATGGGTGTGCATTGGTGGTAAAATTTAACTGTTTTATTTATTTGGAGGGTATATTTAGAAATCAGCCGCGCTTGGCGGTCTTTTAAGTAGATCGTAAACTAATGATAAAGTTAAGCTATGTCATGCCGGTTGGAGAAATGGATGGGTGACCGTTGGTAGAAAAACGTCATATTCGCTTGTGGGCTTTAGAGGACACATTAAACAAGCCTCTGTTAACGTCAGATGGCAGTTTATAGGCGGTTTTAAAACACTCGATAGGCGGATCGGATTACCCTGATAGTAATATGTGTAGGACATTTCTAGTTGTGATGAGATACTTTCCTATCAGCGGCAGATTAAAAGGCGCCTTAAAATGCCCTGTTGCTGAATGAATATTAGCTTCTAGCGATCACCTATTCAATTACAATCCCTATTTGATACTGTTTAAGAATACTATTTGAGAATATATGTTTACAGGTTACAAAAAGTACAATACTAGCAAAATACTATGTCTAGTAATATACTAGACATAGTGCTTTGCTAGTATTGTACTTTTACAGTGATACAAGTACTAATATATTACTAGAAAAACTCTAAAAAACAACAAGTAGTAAACACATCGTGTCGCTCAGTAGCTACGTAATGTATACAGGTCAATGTTAAATTGTATTAGAGACGTTTAAAAGTAGAACGGACACATTTACTTGGAAGACATACTAGTCCAACCACAGACTAATAAAGATTTAGAAGTAAAACAGAAGTTAGGTAAAGCCGTCTGCAAAGCCGTGTCCCCTATCAGCGTTAGCAGTGGGGGACCTATATTGCATTTTTTCATGTCATACACATTATTATTTGAAAGAAATAGTCGTCTAACTATAGATTAGTATAGATGTAGTGGTAACACAGATTTTATGAAATGTACTGAGTAGCCGAGTACCCAACCGGTGTTAGCGGTGGGGGACCTGTGTTTCTTTGTCATATGAATTTATATTTATTTCTATTTTATAGAGTAGTAACCGAGCCCGCAGGTCACTTTTACGTGGTCACTACTGCAAATGAATGTACATTATTCAACGTTAAAAAAGAATTAAATTCTTATGAACGATATTTCCATTTTATAGTTCAAAAGCTATAATGAAAAGCAGACAACTTTAATGACAAACGTCTCAAAAACTAAGGACTACATGAAAACTGTCTGCTGTTAAAAAAATCTGAACAAAATCCGGAAAATTGAAGACCACATGATGCTGTGTTTTAAAACAAATTCGGTCCAAAACATTATGCAATATAGCGGGTACTCACGATTAACGATTTTTGATTTTTAATTGCCGATATTTCGAACCAGTTGCATG
>DWON01004054.1:0-16896 GCA_018251015.1 Phocides pigmalion okeechobee | reverse complement strand
ATGGACGCGGATGCGTTCCTACTCTTGAGGACTAAGATGGTCGCCTCCAATAATGTGTGTCCGGCAACCACACCTCCTCAACCGAAACAGAATACATGAAGAACATGTTGCTTTACGGCGGGGTATGAGGGGGGGGGGGGGGCCGCCCCCGGCGAGCCCTAACGGCTCTACCACCTTTTCTTCAGACACACAAGAAATTTAAACTCATTATATAAATACCACGACGGATTGAACTTACAATAATTTATGTGTCAATGTGTGGTTACCGCTGACCCACTTGGATCTTCGATTTATAAGAATTACCAAAACGAAGATTGCGCCTTGATTTTCCTTGCCGCAATCAGCACTAACGACTGCAAGGCAATTTTGCTTATGAGCCCGTTCAAGCCAGAAAAATACAATTTGTTTTTAAATGTCTATGTACCGTATCTATGAATACTGATATTTATAACATTTTGAAGTTTGACATTATTTGAAGATTCATCGTGTTCGGTCGAAGTATTTTTATACCTTTTTTGTGTGACAAGAGTAGCAAACGAACATGCCAAGCACCTAATGTTAAATAGTCACAGTCCATAGACATCCACGTACAACCACAATCCCGACCGAAATCTTATTTGAGCTCGAACGTAGATGTGGTGCTACTCCTGAGGACTAAGATGGCCGCTTCGCTTCAAATATACCTTCAAAAATATTCGCCTATAATAAACCTATAGTTTATAAGCCACGGAATTCTCAATTGTTAATAAAAAATTAAAATCGGCTACCGTAACAAACGTTCGCATAATAATAAGTTTGATTTAGTGTTCAAGACGAATTTATGTTGAACGCAATAAATAGCCAGCCATTAATTTATTTCGAGTTGACCTTTGTAACAACCACATTTGTTATGTATGTAAATCAGATCAATATGTATGTTTACATATATGTATATCTATGTGTCGGAAATGTAGATAAAGTTTTAGGTGCAAAGCACACTAACGCCATCTAGACATTGGTTTGGATATTGTCTGCCGCGAGATAAGGCGAATTAAATAAGATTTATGGATTGACATGTCGCGCATAAAGATCTTTCTACGACATTAAATTAATAAAAATACCTTTATTTATTACAGACAAGTTGTGCCTGCGACTTCGTCCGTGTTTATTTTTATATAATTCTAACATAAAAAGTCTAAGTTACTCCTTATTCCATTAATTATCGGCCAGTGAAAGTTAAGATCGGTCTAGCCGTTCCATACATTAGTCAGACAGACGGACAAAATATTGTAAAAAATGTATATACATACACATGCATTTAGTAAAAAGCGATTATTTTAATAATACAAACAGACACTCCAATTTTATTTATTTGTACAGATTCTCTAATCTATCGATTGGTATATCGTTCATCACGGCTAAACTAAGATGGTGAGATAAACCTTACGAGTCGGTGGTAGTTTATTGACGTTCAAAAATAATTCTGTAAAGAATCTACTTTGAATAAAAATATTTGGATTTTGATTTTTTTGATTTTGACTGTTGACAGGTGTTAGTGATGTGGGGAAACTAGGTAGATTAATCTATTACTAGCCCCTGTCACCATGAATCATGCTGGTTCAAATTATCGACAATTAAAATTGTTTAATCGTGAGTTGGCGTTATATTATAAAAATCGTATGGCTACTATTTTACTACGACTACTATTTCTACTACTAACTACCTTAATCTTTGAACATAGAAAATAAGAAATAAATGAAACAATGTGAGTGAATATTATATAAATATAATAAATAAACATTAGATAAATTTAAATATTATCAGGTTACATCCTAGATGTTGCCTTTGAAACGCTAAATTTATAATAAAGTCGTCAGAATATAGAGCTGGTCTCAGGATTTTATGACTTTGCAAATGCAACTTCCTTGACTTAATTGCATTGGATAATAAAGAATCATTTTTATTTATTGTGTAATAAAACTGGTATTTAAAAGCAATTTGTAAAAATCGAAACATTTTTGTTCCGTGTGGATCCTTTTTGAACACTAATTAGATTTATTTTTGGAATTGAAGCCATATGAGGAACTCTATGGATCAACACTACATAAAGTTAAATTGATTATATAATTAGAACTAAAGCTATTTCAATTAATACATTTATGTAGTTTCAGAAATATTTTATTTTATAAATTTATTTATTCAGAATTTATTTTGTGATCGGATTAATATTAAATAGTTTAAATATATTTTTCTTAAGACTAAGCTTTTTTATGTGAAAAAAGTAGCAAATGAGCATGTCGCCCTCAGATGTGAAGAAGTCGCTGCAGCCCACGTACTTATCTACCACGTAATCCACTTACAACCTCGAACAGGACTGAATTTCAATCTGAATTCGTACGTAAATGCGTTCCTATTCTGAGGACTAAGATGGTCGCCTCACTCTTAAGTGTGACCGGAAATCGCACGTCTCCAACTGAAACACGAAAATTGCTTTATGACGGATTATGAGGGCAAGTGGTACCCTGGTCGAACAATAGTTCTACCACACATCATTATTCTCTCACTTGTAAGTGTAGTCAGCAACCGCGCCTCTCTTAGAACAAAATAATTATTTATAACGAGAACATGAATAAGCGCCTATTTAATTCTCATAGCAAAAAGTCTAACCCGTTATTTTAATAATGTTTTACGAAAGGCTCAAGGCTCAGGCAACCCCAAGTTGAGGTGTGGACAAAATAGGTTTACCTGGAGGTCCATATTCCCCCACACTAAGTGTTTGGGACGTCCACGGTGATGGATGATGGAGTTAACCAAATCGACGAAGACTAAACGAAATATTCTTCAGACCCCATTTCCCAAGAAAACCCCAGTACTAGTACTATTAGTACCCCAATTGTATACTCATTAAAAAGGAAGCCAGATAGTAGTTATTCCTTGGAGACAACTATACAGTGGTCAGTATGATGCAACCGTATTATTATTATAACGTATTCGGGGAGCCTGAAGCAGACCATTTACCACTGCCTCAAATACTGGATGAGTTTGTGACCCGGCTAGCACGCCGTATGAATGAGCGCGTCGACCAGGGGTCACTCACGCATCTCAGGGGTATCACGCCCTTACACGCTCACCCCGTCATCGACCGGCTGCTCCCTTAGGAATTGTAGAGCCTGGTAAAGTCTCCCGAACCCATGGAGGACGACTGCTAGCTCGGTAGACGAATTAATAAGGTGAGTCCGTGCCGCTCATTAAACAATGGTATCGGCGCAGTGATTAAATTTTAATGATCAATGTCAGCCGCGGCGGAGGTCCGTCGGAGGCTTTGACCTCCTCGACAAAAAGCCTGGGTAAAGAAAGAAACCTCGCGCCTTGAACAATTCTTACCCATCTCCTGCCACACTATAACTGACAATACCGTTGGGTAAGAGTACCAGATGTAGTAACCGATGGAGTAAACGTGTTCTGTCCATAGAGACTTCAATATATCACCACATGTACCTAAGTAAGTAATGTGCATAACATTTGACACAAGCAGTCATTCATCCAATGTCAGACCACTTACGACATTGCTTAACTTTGTAAATGGTCAACGATCTATTTAAACTGTGAAGCTATGCGCACTTCAATCAATGACATATTGCATTTAGGTCGTTAGGGACCTGACATACTCTCCTAAGGGACTCTCAGTCCCTAAAGTATTACAATATTACTGCAGCAATAAAAATGAAGGTGATACTACTAATAAGGTACTTACTACGGTGATTAGATAATCGCAAGGTGGTAGAACTACAGTTCCAGTGCAGAGGTACCACCACTGTTCTTATAATCTGCCGAATCATTTCTTGAATTTCTGTTATACAAGTACCCTTAAACTCGTTGAAATAGTTAATCGTGCATCGTAAAATGTACATATAAATTTCGCGATAATACATATTAGCTTAAAATCATAAGGTACCCTTACTGTCTACACTTACGAAGAACGTCTACGCGTCTACGCACGACATCGGACAGGACTTTAGTCTTGTTTGAGGTTAAGGTGGTAGAACTATAGTTTGACCGGGGAGGTTCCACCGCTGCCATCATAATCCGCTGTCAAGCATTACTTGTGTTTCGGTTGGTGAGGTGCGGTTGCCGGCTACAATTTGAAGCGATGCGACCATCTTAGTCCTAAGGAGTAGCAACTAGGTACGTTCGAGCTCAGACAGTATTCCAGTCGTATTTGTGGTTGTACGTGGATGTCTATGGGCCGCGACTACTTAACATCAGGTGGTTTACATGCTCATTTGCTACTTATAATAAAATGTAAAAAAAATTAAGAGAATGTAGTGTTCCAAATTGCAAAGAGCATTCGTTATCAAAGTGAGTTTTTTCATTTCACCGAGATTCCAATTTAAGTTGCTATCTTTCAAAATAGCCCTACAGACCTTTTATATCGATATTTTGATCTTAGGATTATTATCACGTGCGAAACGTGATACGCATAATGATGGGGAACGGTTATGTATTAGACATCAGTTCGCGATGGTGGAGAGACGTGATTGGCAAACCAATACGTACTTTTAAAACAAGTTATCTTCCTTTAGATTTTTTCTAATGCAGTCCGACAAGTTATGATATGTTAGTTTTTTAATCTCAAGGGTTTTTGAATGTTAAAGGAAAATGCTTTTTTATTCCGTGGTTAAAATTTGCGTAGCGTTAACCTTAATTTTCCGGTCTGATTTCCAGATAGGATTTAATGTATGTGATGGTATTAGAAAAAACTTTAACTTTTAATAGGTATTTTGACAGAAAAGGATTACGTCATATGTTTAAATTATTATGTATTCTGTGAAACATTGTATTAACGGGTGCACTAAATTGCATTGAATGTCCGTATAAAAAATAGATTTTGTCCTGGGATCTAGGTAATACCCAGTTTTACTAAAAAATAACTAGTTCCCGTCTTCGTGTGTACTTACTTATTTCGGCACTTATAACATAGAACACTAATGTGAGGCTATGAAGTGTAATGTCTAGTAGATTCCAATAAATAATGTCGTAAATATTCATTCATTGATAAATATTTTGTCGCCCACCTAATTCAGCCTTATGGATGCTATAGACTTTTTTTATTGTGAAAGTGTAAGAAACGGGCATGCAGGCCACCTGATGTTAAGTAGTCACTGCAGCCCATGGACAATCACGTCCAATCTCAAATAAAACAGAAGTTCTATTTAAGGATGGACGCGAATGCGTTCCTACTCTTGAGCACTAAGATGGTCGCCTTCAATAATGTGTATACGGCAAGCACATCTCCCCAATCCAAACACAATACATGAAGAACAGGTCGCTTTACGGCGGATTATGAGGGTGGCAGTGGTGCCGCCCCGGGCGAGCTCTAACGGCTCTACCACCTTTAGAATTAAGACACACACATTAGTGTAGTTATTAATCTACACTCAAACCCGGACACATACCAATGTCTACAACCAGACTTAGTATAAGATACGACCTTAAAACTGAGATCAATAATTTATTGGAAAAAAATTAAACGCAAAAAAAAAATTTCGTTGTACCATTTAATAAATACGTTCTTAAAGCTACTTATAATTACAACTCGTATTGTGATATACAAATACAAAATTCGTGAAAGATTACAAAGAAGGCCGCAATATTAACACTGACAGAAATACAGAAATGTGAACGAATATCAAAGGATGAATATTCACATTAATACATAAATTTGAACATTGACACAAATATACAAATTTGAACTAACATCAAAATATTAATATTGACACAAATACTCAAGTTTGAACTAATATCAAAATATGAATATTCTCGTGAATATACAAATTTGAACAAATGTCAAAATATAAATATTGACAGAAATACACACATTTTAACTAATATCAAAATATTAATATTGATAGAAATACACAAATTTGAACTAAGATCATTCGTATCCTTATTTATTTGATTAAAGTGTAATTATATAATGAAAAAATGTTTTAATTGTTTGAATTGTTATTATTCTAGCTTAAAACTATATTAAGGCAAGCAATAAAAATAAATCTTACCAATTAACAGCATCATACAATTACTATAAGAAGATATACAAATGGTTAAGAAAACAGTCACAGGTTGCTTTAGTTTATGACATTTTCAAATACAATACATTTCATAACGATAAATTTAATGACCGGTTTACATTAATGCAATTATTTTAATGACGAGATGTTCCATTCGCAAAGGTTAATTACGGTTTTTAAATTACTTGCGTTCTGTTTTTTCGAAGCAAATCGCGTAGTCTCACAGTAAACATTTGACAAAGTTAAGCAACGTAGAGCGTGGTCGCAATTTGGATGGGTGACCACCAGTGGCAAAATTTTATATATACTTCGGAGTGAATGTTTAAGAGCACGTTCATTAATAGGAATCTTGTGAAGGCTTTATTTTTTAAAAGAATGTCTTTTCTTTTGTTTTTTATTCATGAAATGATTTTTATTGAGTTTTAAAAAGTAAACTAGTTGGAAATATCTTGATCAGGACTCTTTACAGTTCAACTACAAAGTTATCCATGAATACAGTGACTGGAATAATGTAAACCGGTCACAGAAATAAAATAATATTAAGAATAATTGTCACAAATTATTTTGGTAACATACATAAATCTCTTTGGGTGCAAAGCCTCGTTAAGATGTACTGGTTAGTATTTTCGTTCGTAAAAATTACCACCAATAACCATGGTGCCCGTAGTAACCATACGGCCAGCCGTAGCCGTAGCCATAACCGTAGCTAGGCCAGCCCCAGTAACCATAGTGGGGGTAATAACCATAGCCGTAATGGCCTCCCCAACCGCCGTAATGGCCGCCCCAATGCGACGCCGCCGTTTGTAAGTCTTCCTTTTCTCCAGCCACGAGATCTTCCTTCTCCTGCTTCTCTGCAGGTGCTGCAAAGCACACCGCTAGAAGGACTAAGAAGAAGAAGACGATCTGCAACATAGTATAATCCCTAATGTTATACAAATGTGAAACGTTATACCTTTGTTTGTTTGTGATTTTATCAAGTGACATCTACACACTAGTACTACTTATTTTTTATACAGACTATCCGTACAGCTAGTCTCGTTATAGGCTATAATATGATCACGATGTATCGTATTAGAATTCAGTTTGCCAAAAAATATAATCATGATTACTATTCTTAAATAAACTAACACCAAACCAACATGCAACGAAATTTAATAGTTTTTATTTCAATGTTACATAAACTTTACTGTTTATTTATTTTTTGTAATCTTTTGTAACCTTTTCTATCCAACTAGATTTTTCTCGCGGCTTTGCAAATCATGCATTTCTATTTTACCCTCAATATTTATTTAAGGTCTATAAAACGCATCCAAAAGTTGCGAATACTTTCGCTTCTATTTCACACCTTTAAGGGTGAAATTTCCAAAATTCCTTAGTCCTTTTTTTCGTTTCCTGAGTAAGTTTTTTGAGTTTCGACTGTGAATTGATATCTGGGTCTATCTGTCACCCTTTTTTATATTCTATATGTAAATATTAAAATATTTTAAATGTATTAATGATTTATTATTTATATTACCAATATTGGTATAAGATTTACAAGGTATATGAAATTGTACGCATTTTATGATAATAAATGAGAAACAAAACATTTAATCAAGTGTTTCTAACATTACACGCAATAATTTAAGAAGTACGGAAAACAATACCACTTTGTTGATTCAAATGTCTGATTCCAATCTAGGGGTCTACGTTGCAAGCTATTATATGCTGACCTTCCAACTTGCCAGTGTTTAAGAGAAACTAGTTACTTGCCCAGTCTTCGGACTAGGTTACCATATATACATATATTAAATTTAAATTAAATTTTAAATTTTAAAATTAAACAAAATTATAATCCGTTTTAATAGGTAAATAATCTGTTAATTACATAAATTACTAGCTGACCCGTGGCGTCAGACATTTATAATTGTGATAAATTTATCTATTTCGTAAGCTTTTTAAAAATGCAGCTTGAGAAACAATATATGAAATAAAAATTAATTTACATGATAAATATTTCTGATTTCTTACTTAATATACACGCTTGCATTGTATCGTAGATCGGTTTGCAATGCCACGACAATTTTTATTTTTTTATACTAACATAACTACAAAATTGATCAACCGATTTGAATAATTCTAAGAGAGTTTTTTTCTAAATATATAAGTAAAACTCTGTAAATTTAGTAGATCACTATAAAAAGGATCAGTGGTTTTGAGTTTATCCATTACAATGAAACGACCAAAAATTCCAATATTTTCTCTTTATAGTGTTTGTGTACATGTAATGCATTTTTCATTTTGATAACCGGTAGTTTTTTTATTTATAAAATGGACAAAGTAAACCAGCTTGGAGTGCCACTGTTTATAAGTGGTCACTGCCGTCTATGGACATCTGTAACCAACTCGACACAGAACAAAGTCCCACCTAAAATTGATCATTGACGAGTTGCTACCTCTGAGGGTTAAGATTCGGTGATATAGCATCTAGAGCAAACGAATTACATAGTTTTATTTTAATACATTTAAATTTATATTTTTATGTAACAGCTAACCACGGCTTCAACCACTAGCCGTGACCACGAGACATGCAACTGATTCGAAATATCGGCAATTGAAAAACATTAATCGTAATTACCCACAGTAAAATGTATAAATTCCGCGATGACATTCGTTTAAAATAAATTATAATAACTAAAACTGCTATAATGATTAATAAATCTTTTATTCTTATCTATTGGTTAATTGGCTACAAAATGAGTGGGTCAAAGAGATAAAGCCCGCATAGTGTCGCCTGTTCCTATTCGTGAGAAGTTATTAATAGGCCCTGCATTGTTTTTACAAGTATTCAATACGCTACTTGTATTGTTAAAGATTATTTTAAGTCAGATCTGACAATTGTCTTTTGTCACTAGATATTTTTAAGTTTATATGATAACTAGCTGTGCCCGCGACTTCGTCCGCGTTTATTTGATAAATTTTCACAACATGAAACAACCTCCACTTACATGCATCCAGTCATTATTTAATTTCCTACTCAATTTACAAAAAAAAAATTATGCACCAAAACTTTCCTCATGATCACTTTACCTGTTGCTAAACACTGAGAAAATCCATCCAGTACTTTTTGAGTTTTTCGCGAACAGACAGACAGACAGAAGCGATGGGGGATTTTGAATATAATATCTATAGATTTATATAAAACTAACGAATCTTCGCACTATGTATATGATTACAATACGATTAGCATTTACGATATCACAATATATATCTTTGAAAATCTCGAATTTCTTTTCCCTAACATAACATGCATGTATACGTAATATAAACCTTCGTCTTGAATCACTATGTTGATTAATGAAACCGTATTAAAATCCGTTGCGTAATTTGAAATATCTACAGTCGGCGAAAAACTATTTTGCTTTATACTATGTGGAGATAAGTGCCTTAAAACGAATTTTAATAAAAGCCTAACCTAAAAAATCTAAAGGGAGTCCGTGTTCATGCACGGTTCCAAAAACGCTAGCCGCATTCCCGCGTTGAATAGCAATCGCAATATATTTTAAATTTACATTAACATAAAATTTAATAGTAAATTTGAATTATATTCAAAGCTAAAGTACACATGTTATTTACGAGCATAATAAGATTATTATTAGTATCAGTTTCATTGACACAGTTGATGTTTGCTATAAGTAGATTGCGTCTTGATAATTCAAATATTTTATTTCATTTGTAGCTACTGTCTGCACGTGAGCATCATCTTTCAGTTTTTATAGATTTGTAGACAGCAAAAAGTTCTCAAATAGCCACTTCTGTAATTTTCAAATTGACATATTTTTTTTAATTTATACACCGATTGAAATGAAACAGACACTAAATTAGTATTAAGTAACGCTTACTGCAGTATAATCGTGAAAACCGCACTGAAATCGGTCGAGCCGTTTTTGAGATTACTAACAAAGGTACAGACAAGCAAAGTTCTGTGAACTATTGTTTTGGGTTCCATTGTGTTAATAAAGGCTCCCAATATTAGTTTTTGTCATATATCTTCCATTAAGACAGCGATCAGTTACAATTTTATTATTTGTATAGATTTGCCGGAGCCGATACGTGGTCCTTCATGCTAGGACTCATCCGGAAGCTCCAAGTCGCTCAGCGTGCTATGGAGAGAGCTATGCTCGGTATTTCGCTACGAAATAAGATTCGTAACGACGAGATCCGTAGACGAACATTAGTCACCGACATAGCCCTCAAAATTTGCAGGCTGAAGTGGCAATGGGCTGGCCACATCGCCCGAAGAACAGACAATCGATGGGGCAGAAAGGTCCTGGAGTGGCGATCACGTCTAGGCATAAGGAGCACAGGGCGTCCCCCAACCAGGTGGACCGACGACTTGATAAAGGTCGCGGGAAACCGCTGGATGCAGAGACCACAGAACCGGTCAGAGTGGCGGCACCTGGGGGAGGCCTATGTCTAGCAGTGGACACGTGAAGGCTGATGGATGGATGATATTTATACCAATTCTGAATTTAAATAAAACTAGCATGTCAGTGTTCTACTTAATATAAAGATTTGACTTCTTCCAAGTACTACTCGTAGGAATACTATTTACGATATTGCTTACTTACATCATAAACTGAAAGTGTAACCAAAAAGTGAGCCAAGTGGAAGTTTCAGCATCTTCGGTAAATGTATGGCTTTTATAAGAAACATAGTTGAGGAAAGTTTTGCCGCTGCATGGCAGGCGGACTTGGGCGGTCGCGGCGGCGGGCAGCCACATTCCTGTTTTAATTAATATATTCTTGGCAGTGCCAAGTGCCAATATGTACACTGAGTTACTTGTAAGTTTGGCAAGATGCTAGTGATTTATTTTTTTAAGACCTAACGTTAATAATGCATCTATCCCGCAGGGCGAGGGTCGTGGATTACCGTGGGGATGAAATATTTATAGAGCTTGGATAGGCGGTGCCAGGGAGGGCGAGGGGAAGTCGTCAGCGTTCAGGGGGAATAAGTTGTTATTTCCGCAGCTCCGAGAGATACTTCAAATAATATTTTCTTAGACACGTAATGAATAAGGCGCCCATTCATTATGGGTCGAGTTGAATATCTGCTCAAGTACTTGTTTTGTGGCGTAGTGCTGGCGATATTCGTACACGCGCCTGTATAAACCACCCTCATTAACTTCATTATATTTGTTCGAATTATCTAGTTACAACCTATACATATAATATTTTGTACAATATTTCAATATGTGGCTATAGTTTATTTAATTATTAAGGGCCTTCATTACTGTAGTAGAACCCAAAATTTTTATTAAAAACTTTTTACTCGTGTATTGTAATAAGCTTTACTTAACATTTCATGTTCGTTTCATTTCAATCGGTCTGTAAATAAGAAGTTACGTCAGTTTAAAAGTTGCAGGCGCGGAGTGTCAGCTGCTTGTCACACAGCCAGCTCTGTGTAACTTGAGAGCAATCCTGCAAAACTGTTAATAAATAAATTAAATAGTAAATAGCTTCTGTCTTAAACTTTATATTTTTTGTGGAATAAACATACGCAATTTGGAAAACCCAAGAAATTAAGCTCACGTGAACGAAGCAACGGGTATCGGCTAGTTCAAGATATTTACAATATATAATATATAAAAATTTATAGTATAAATATATCAAATTAAATTATTGTAAAAAGAACACTAGCGACGTTATTATAATCCATTGTTTGTTATTTTGACGTACGACCGGACGCTCGCCTGTCGGGCCGCGCTCGTTTACAGAGCGACGTTCTTATGTTGCGGCAGGAGAGAAATATTGAGACGGTATTGACTTTTATAGAATCGTGAAGTTAAATAAAAAGAAAAGCTACTTTAATTTAACCGGTCCAAGTTTTTTTAAGTATTCACGAAACTCTTGTATCTAAGCAAGAGATGGCCTAAAATTATTAAAACACGCTATCTAGATCTTGTGAATGCCTTGAACACGGCGTTTCCAATGTCGAGAATGATCGCTTCACCTGCTGGAATATTTCCATTTGCCAAAAGTGTTTTATATTTAGTTAGGGGCTCAGGGGGCATACGGTCTTATCACTCGCGTGCTTTGCGTGTAAGCCATACCTACTTATGTTATATATCTTAATTATATATTATACATACATATCACCGTAAATAACATCGCTACAGATCTATTGTAGTCGTTAAACCTTGTCGGAAACCGCCGAAGTTCAGTCTGTATTGCTGCACAGCGGCGGAGGATGTTCTACCTTTCCGTCAATCAATTGAAGGATACGTGTGCCTAACAGTGGGATATGAAACAGTAGTATCCAATTAAATCTGGTATTGTGTACGACATATAGGAAAAAATGATGACACAAAGTGATATTATAGTAGAGGCGAAAATCATAATTCCGATGCCAAGCGGACTCGGAAAGAGGAAAAAGGTAAAAAATAAATCTAAAAGTGAAGCGATTAATTTTTGCCGTTACCTAGTTTTTACGGACTAGCGATTTATCTTTGTGACAAAAAGCGCGCGCCGGAGTTATCCTTGTTCTAAAAGTGTGCCGCCGCTTGCCGCACGCCGCACGCCGCACTCGCCGCGCGTACCTCTCCGGCGCCCGTCGCAATACTTTGTATTGCCATATACTGATTATATTGATGTTATTACACATACAATAAGGAAACTATTATTTCATACATTTATAGCTCGTTTAAGGTTCCCATTACGATTGTATATGTTCATATCATGAATCTACACGGAGAAAAACACACAACCTCTCACTATAGAATGTTTTTATTCATTGTATATAATTTGGAATTTGACGTGATCGGAAGCCGAACCTGAAACCTATTGTGACAGATGTATCCGCTTCGCTAAGCGTGCAGTCAATATGTTCGCGGCGGAGTCGGTGGTGCGGCCTTCGTTTGAATCGCGCCAACCGCGAGGAGCCGGGCCGCGCTCACCTACTTACGAGTACATTCTGTGCGACGCTCACTACATCTATGTGGGCGGTGTGCTTGCGGCCGCACTCGGCGCGGCGGCGGACCGTCGCACCGTTACCTCGCCGATGGGTCAGGTTGTCAGGCATGGACGGTTCCGATTTATTATATTATGCGTATGTGTGACCTCGTGCAGAGATAGTGCGACACATTGCCGCGAATAGATTTTATAATTTGTACTGCATTAATTATTCACGCGGTAAAAACATGAAGTACACAATGTATTGATTGATGAAATGGGCAACAGAGGGACTGATATTTTAAAAATTAAAATAATGTGTCACTTAAGCATCGGCTTATTGTATTTGGTACTTTTAACACGGAGAGTGGAGTTTCGGTAGTAATGGGGCTGCGTACGATGTATGTACAAAATATTTTTAAGAAGTTGTTACGTTCGCATTTACTCGTCTCTTCATTTCCACCGACAATATCCGTGGTCGCGGGCGACCGGCGGGGTGGGGGGAGGGGAAGACCGGACGCGATAAAAACCAAATTTATTCCGATTCCGCGCCGCCGATACAACCGAGAACCGACACGTTCAATAAGTCCCACCGAAATATTTCACCGACCCCACTTATGCACGTATGTTGAGCTTATATTCGGAATCTTTTGTGACACGAATATTTCAATGGAATTCACTACACATTTTTTTATACATAACCTATAGAAATTCACACGTATTTTTTGTATTTAAAAAAACCTATTTGTTTAAATATTTCTTGTATAACAGGCATATGCTTACACATTTTTGTACCGACAGTTCATTTATTATAAGTGGATATAAAATAAATTTATTTCTAAATAACTACGAATCTTTGTGAATAACTTGCCACGATCCATATGCACATGAATATTGGTATCAAACTCATATGGAATCAAAATTAAGATTATTTTAGTTCGGAAATATTGTTGCACAATATGGACTCTCATTACGATGTAATATTATTAATTGTAACGCGTTGTATTTTTACGATACTAGTAGTAGGAGTTTGTGGTCTTATGAGCCGGTGCATATGTCTACTCCACTAGTGCTACGATTTTATGTCGTTACGGAGCTACGAGGCTACGCGTCTACGACACTACGATGCCGCGCCAACATAATCACGACGTCGTAAAGCCGGTTCCCGTGTTATTAAACTTTATACCAGCGGTTCCGCGCGCTCATCTTTGCCTTTAATGACCGCCTCGAGTGCGGTATTATTTACCAGAGTGGCGTGTCGTATCACAATAAATCTTGCCAAACAAAAATTGTTCTTGCACTACCACCAGTGTACACCTACGGGAATGTAAAGATTTAGTTATGCATCATTTTGTCCTGTTTCAGGACGAAAAACGAATAGTGGACCGTTTGCGAGTTGGCATCGAGCCTAGAATTAAAGTCGAACAAAGTAATTTTCGAATTTACTAAATCATGACAATTACATTATTTCTCGAAGCACTTTTCGTGGTTGCGAGTCCGCGTGTAATTTTGCCGACCGTACTCGCTGCAATAATAATTTTCAGTTATTTAGTGCGCCGACTTATTCCTGGTGGCCTGCTTTGTGAAAGAGAACGTTCTAACAAGTTTAACGAGTCATGCCTAAGTATCTCACAGTGAGATGACACGGTGTTACAATGGGTCCGGCGGCGAGTACATCTAACAGGGGGCGCGCAGGGCTCGAGGGCGCGCGGAGGAGCGCGAACAAAGCCGCGGCCGCAGGCGAGGGCGCGCGCCACTCGTCTCTTTCTTCTTATTAATGTTTCGTTCACCTCGTCTCGGGAACCGGCTACGGAACGATACATTCTAATTTATTGTTCTCTGTAAACGAACGACATTGAATTAAGATGACTAATTCCACAATCTTCCTAATACGCTCCAAGCAAGCGTAGAGCCGACATGGGACGAGGACGACGAGGGAGGTTTTAACAGTTTTGTTTTAGAATCCAAATAGACATTTTACATTTATGTTATTCCAAATCACGCTTGCACGAATATGCATAATCCAACGGGGTAAGCTAATTTAATTTGAACTTTAGAAAGTTACCACCATTATGTCTATTTATGTCAAACAGCTGGAATGCAGCTATTCCAGTTTAGGGGGTTCTATAAATTGGAACTTGTTAATTTTTTAAATAAATGTATTCCCAGATCTATTGAGTCCTTGACAATTTGAGACTTTGAATCTTTAATCTGTAGGAAACTGCTAAAAAGATCTTCAGGGCCCCTTTCGCTACCCAAGAGGCGGGCAACGAGAAGCCAGCTGAATACAAAGGGCAAGCTTTTAATGTTACAAAGGATTTCGTGTCAATATTGCGTTTGTTGCGGTCGAGGCGCAGCCGCAGATCGGAGTCTCGAGTTTATTCGAGCAACAGAGATAGCCACTTATTGATATAGGCGAGTGGACGGCCGAAGGACGTATCGCCAAAACGGCATAAAACAATTTCAATACGCTTCCGTCCGTCCGTTTTCCTTACCACACGAGGCTGGGTTCATTGTTTGAGGAATTGGTATACAACTTATTTCATCTCCATAAATCGATTATACGAATTGATTATTCCAGACGTAGAACGACTTATAAGTGCATTAAAGTCTCCTGCTTAACTTTGTGTTCCATGGTATCAGTCACCGGTACAGCTAGATGAGGCGACGATCGCATCGTTAATTTTGTGCTTATATGTATATTTTGATAATTTAAAAAGAGTTCAATGTCATAACATACATATTTAAAAAGTTAAGATTACCAATAGTAAAGAAACCTACGGGAATTAAAAAAATATTTATTTTCATGTGCACATGAAGGTTGACTGTAAACGTTTTACATAACGTTTGAGTGCAGTTAACACGTCCCTGCGGCGTACGACACTGCTGTGTATTGCGGTCGCGCAATTGTCAGTGCATCCTCAGTCTAGAGAAATAAGCTCCGGTTTATTGCCGCCTCCCGCAACGCTGATCCGATCTAATTGATGAGTGCCGCAGTGAAAGTGTTAAATAAAGACTCGAGATACGGCGCTAAAATCGTAATGAATATATGGAACTCGAGTAGTCAGTGGTCAGTTCTCTGCGGATTGCGTTCAATCGTCATGTGAGCTGTTCTTCTCTGATTTACCTCAATTTGTACGGCAGTCGACTTATAAAGCAAATCTTCTGAGTTTTCGTTATGAACAGTGTTTCAGGATTGCAATGCAATTTTTATACTTCTCCCTACAAGACATCTGTTCGACAAAATTATACATACATCATTTCTCACTTTCATGTTTTTTTCTTTTGTTCAAATTATTTTTTTCTCGCAACATCATATCTACTTTAGATAAAAGATGAAGGTGACCGACAGACCCAGAGACCAACGCATTGCCGAAATAGCTGAAATCCTAAATCCCATTATAAGTGTAAGTAAACACTAGGATTTTTTTTGGAAATTTAAGCGGTTAAAGTAGAGCTGCATGATTTATTGCAATAATTTGTTATATCATCTTATAAGCAAGTAAAGCCGCGGGCAAGAGCTAGTTTGTTATAAGAATGGGTGTAAAACACAAATGTGGATGTTAAATATTTCTGTTTAAAAAGTGATCAGAGAAAAAAATATTTTTGAAGTATGACGTAGTAAGAAGTAACGTTCCAGATATTTACATGTACGTGGCGGGAAAGCAATAATGAGTTAAGAGCCATTTAGACGGAGATAGTTTCTCGTACGTTTCGATTCGAGAAATCGTACGCTACTATCACAAGCAATAATTGCCATAACATAATCATATCAAACTGTTTACATACAGGCAAGAAATAAAATCTCGCCTACGATTATGTCATACGAGACTCGCATATTATGACTTATCGCTAGGCGATAATTGTCTATGTTTGTTTACACAACAAGATTATAGTAAGGAGATTCTTCCTTATGA
>DWON01004053.1:0-16896 GCA_018251015.1 Phocides pigmalion okeechobee | reverse complement strand
GATGCAGCTAGTGTTCTTGAAACCATGCCGTAGGGGCACGGACTCCCTTTAGATTGTTTAGGTTAGACTTTTTTATTAGTTTTAAGATTTTCATCATTGTAAATCTATTTATATCTTGTTTTAACAGTAATACAGTTTAGTATATTAAAAAAAATCAAATAAGTTGATAAGCATATTATATTAATTGTGAAACCATAATCGCAGGCCACAGAGTAATAATTGAACAGTATAATAATGTTGTTGCGAGCATAATACCACACTTTGATTAGTTAATAACTTTACTATACACCTTGATTTCTTAACAACTGCATACATTTAGTATTCAATGTTTACTCATTAACAAAAGTATTTCTAGTTCAAGAACAGCAACGAGCATGCAGTTCATCTAATGATAAGTGGTCGCTGTTGTATGGACATCTGGAACTAACTCCGTAAAGAACAAGAGTCCCACTTGAAGTCGATCATAGATGCGTTGCTATTCCCGAGGATTTAGATCACCTCATTTGTAAATGAGTCGACAACCTCACCTTTCCAGCAAAACGCAAACTTTTTTTATGTGAGAAGAGTAGCAAACGAGCAAACCACGTGATATAAAATAGTCTCAACCCATAGACATCCACGTACAATCACAAACACGACGAAAACCTATATGAGCTCGAACGCAAACACGGTGCTACTCCTGAGGACTAAGATTGTCGCCTCGCTTCAAAGTGAGGCCTGCAACCGCACTTTTCGCACCGAAACACAAGTTATGCTTTACGGCGGATCATAAGGGTGGCGGTGAACCTTCCCAGTCGAACTATAGTTCTCCCACCTTGAAAAAGCTGTACCAAAAAATATAGTTTTATTTTTAATTTTGTTTAGGATTCATTTACATAAAAAAGTCTAAAATGGGCATGGCGGTGGTATCTCCCCGATGGAACCAAATAAAGCGTTAACATGAAGTAATGCTGGAGAAATTCATAAGTTCAGTATTATTCATACCGCGTGCTTGTAACGAATACATTTGCTTGCATTAATGCAGCATTGTTTTATCACGTTCCTGATACATTTAACATGTGCTTTGCTAATATTAAAAAGTCTTAAATTAAGACTTATTTCCTTTTTTAATAAATACGACTGTTTGTAAATTTATGAATCTTGAGAGTCATACTGAATTTAATTTATGAATCTTGAGAGTCATACTGAATTTAATTTATTTTTTAAATATATTTATTTTCCGATTCATGATTGACTACTAGGTAGTATTTGTTATCACATTCAAGAATAAACAAATAACTATATTTAATTTTAAATATTTTTTGAGAAATATCATACAATGTTCTTGTCTATGAAAAGCCTTGTTTACCGCCTCGTATAATTGCATAAATAATTTCAGTGTCCTAAAAACTCCATGGGAAATGTCTTTTAAAAATACCCGATACTTCGGAAGCGATTTCGGGTTATGTTGGATTTCTACTTACCAAAAACCCGTCGGTGCCATCTGCTATCCCTGCAGAGTATACCGGGTTCTGAGTACCTACAGATTTAAAAGGTTTTTGTTAATAGTAGGTACCTATTAAATATAGACATGTTTTGAAATAATCACTTAGGCCATTCTATTGTATAACTATGTAAGAAAAACTGAACATAAAACGTTAGTAAAAGCCAACGACGCAACTTTTTCTAAAACTAATCAATCACTGACAGTTCAAATGAATTAATGAAGATCCTATGACGTAATGGCGCGAAAAACATGACCTAACCCAACCCAACTTTATTCACCAAAGCCTATTCGTGACTGACATTTATAAATATTAATAATCGCGTTCATACATACATAATTTAATTAACATACCATCATTTTTGTGATGAATTTATAGTTGCCAACACTAAATTAAGTGGACTGGTAGCGCCATCTTACGGCGAATAGCGAAACTACAATGTTAGAGTTTTACAACAATGTTATTGAACTTTAGTTATGCATGTGATTAACAAAATTCTATGAAGCTGTTTTTCTCCTTAGAAAGTTTTAATAGACTGTAGAGGAATGAATTTTAATAGACAATGAACAAATTCAAATTGAATTATAACTATGCTTGATAAAGACACGATAAAACTAACTTACAATTGACAAATTTGACCACGGATCAGCTCAGTAAAACATTCTTCAAAATAATAACGTACAAATATTCAACCATTTTTCATGTACCGTGTTTTATGTTTTATAAATATTAGTTATTAATTACACGTAGGAACAATAAAGAAGAAAGTAATATTTAAAGTAATAAAGTAATATTTAAGTTAACTCCATACTGGATAAGGATGGCAGTGCCTGGTGTTGTAGGGTAGTTCTAGTAGGTGTAAATAGTACCTAAATAGTACTTGCCCTTCGATGCCTCTTATTGCTGTCCTTATACCTTGTTTAGTGTAACTACTAACATAGCTGAAAGTCACATTGTTTCTAATTCAAATATGGACTGGTATTGAATATATTGATTAAAAAAATGTCTTAGGTGTCACATATAAATCTTTTTTTTTTAATTCTGAATCAAAAACACAGTTATATTTAAATTACATGTAATTTTAAGTAACATCGATTCGAATTCTGTAACGTTTTTTATGTTATAAATAACAATTTTTCCTTGCTTTTCTCTCTGAGCGTTCTTCTCTTAGTCTTTAGTAGCAGTGCATCTACGCACGAGCTCAGATAGAACTTCAATCCTATTTGACGTTGCAAGGTAATGTCCATGTGCTGCAGCGACTACTTAACATCAGCCGGCCTACATGCTCATTTCTTACTCTCCTACAATAAAATACATGTATTATGTATTTAATCCATCTATCCTGGGAACTGCTGCGGGCAAATCATGTGAATATGACAGGGCTCGCTAGATGGGGCTCTTATTGTGGAAACTTTTATCTTCTGCTGACGGATAACCGTTTAATTTCCAGTTCATGGCAAACTAAACTGCAGTTTAGCATTCGTAGAATAAAAAGGTCTATTATAAAAAATAATTAAATGATAAAGCCATGTGGTCTAAACCGAATCCAGCTCCGCTTGCTCCATTAATTTAAATTATTTGTAAATGACACTTTCAAGGCTCGAAAATATGTGTGTTTTGGAGTTTCTTTCACCGCCTCTTCTCCAAAATAAAACACCTTACCACTCGGTGGGAATTTATTGACGTTCAAAAGAGTTCTGTAAAGAATCTAATTTTCATAACAATATTTTGATTTTGTGCTTTTTATACATGATATGGAGATAGTCTTTATTGATACTAACATAACTCAATAAAAATAAATGGAAATAAAAAACTTGATTTCAAGGAAAGCATATCCTGCTATAATCATTTTATGGATGTATGCATGTTTTAATGCAATATCTATGAAATGATTTTTTATTTCTATTTATATTCCCCGTAGATACTACACTTGATAATAATCTTAACGTAACTTGAATACAGAACTTCGTCTGAATCATAATTCTATTTAAGTAAAGATCCTTTGATCAGGTGATCAATACTTTCCATTAACGATAATTTCTAGGAAGTAAACATTTTCTTTAACAGAAATATTTAAAAGATGCGCACAGTAAACAGTAACTTCATCTTAGCAGGCCTCTTTATGGAACGAAATATTTATGTATATTTAATTAAAAAAGCAATTGAAATGTCTAAAAACCACAGAAATAAAGAAAACAGGGGAGCTACATTACCCGCTCCAAAAAGATATTCCGTTAAAGACGTGTTTTTGGTTAACCGTTGGCTCTATGGGGAAAAAAAGTAAAAACAACCGTTTTAAAAAAGCGAAGCATGTGCGTCTAATTTTATTCCCCCGTTCAGTGGTTATGAAACGAATGCAAATTTATGCGCGGCCGATCTGCGCGTATCGCCCGCCATCGGCGATGTCGACGATACAACGTTTTTTACCTGCACCTTAGAGGCCTAGCTAGAGGTCCAACGGCACAAATTTTGATATATCACTTTTATATTTTTTTTTAATTTAAAATCGTTAAACGCAATTACCCGTCACAAAAAAAAATGTATAAATTCCGCGATAATTTTAATTTAAAATAAAACAGTTTTTATATAAACGGCGTGTTGCAACCAGCAAACTAAAAATATCTTATGTGAAAAGTATAGCAAACGCACTTTCAGGCTACTTATGTTAAATGGTCTCTGCAATCTATATCAGAACTATAACTGTTTGAGATTATATGTAGATAATAATAGCGTTAGTCCTGAAGGCTAAATTGATGCACAAATTATAAATATACATATATTTACATCTTCCTATTACAAAATATACAACAATTTTATTCTAGTAAGGCCACAAATCACACAAATAATAAAAAGCGAGGCGATTATTTTAGTCCTCTGGAATAACAACGTATTCACACACCTGCTCAGAATATACTTCAGTTCTCTTTGAGGTTGTATATACATGTTCCTGAGGGACAACCTCATAACATCGGATGGTTTCTATGCTGCTTTGCCGCTCTTCTCACATAAAAAACTCAATATCATACAAACCGAAATGTATAACTCATACATTGCGAGCAATTAAAGAGAATTCAGGTGTATTTGTTTAAAAATACGAGCCATAAAATGAAAAATCCATATCGACCGACATCTCCATTATTTAAATCAAAGAGAGAGTATTTAATTTGGAGCCGAAACTTTTCAATTTGGACGCGAGCACGGAATATATTAACAAGGCGTCAAGATGAGGATTAATAAATGGAAAATTTAAAAAGCAAAAACTGGAAGACCAAACAGAAAGTTTTAAAAAATTAACGTAATATATTCAAAATTAAAAAACACATCTCCGACTGTCATTTTGGGAAGCGAAGTTTGAGGTAGGTAAAAAGGAGACAGGAAAATGCGATTTATATTTTTAAATTGAGAAAAATATCAACGGATACCGTGCTTTATGCGGTGTTGTCTTCCAACCAGCCAGGTATAACTTTTAAAATTGGCCTATTTAAATTTATAACCCTGCGCAGTATTTAACAGACAGAAATATCTCTACCATAAAAAGTTGCTTTATACTGTGATGCATTGGTACACATACATACAAAATAATTATAAAATAATAATGGTAATACATACATACAAATTTCCAAGAATTTACGTGTAAAATGAAAACAATATATTAAAAAAATCTGCATTTTAAAGCAGTGCAATAAGAAAAGATACATGGTCAACAAAATAAACCAATCTAATTATTGTAAATCTAAAAACAATTAGAAGTAAAATAATATATCCTTTTAAATGTGATCATTCAATAAAATTGTTATAAAAACTAAATTTGCAAGCAAAACATTCGAGTTGCCTTCCCTAAACCTTGCAAATACGTCAAAATTATCAGTTCATCCACTCGTCGAGAGAGGTCGCTACTAATTACCATAGCACCCCGCAATTAGCATAGCCTTTGATTCGGCTCAAGTGAGCTTTTTTGCTAAAGCTCCGAGATTCGCTACAAGGGAAATAAAGTCACAAATCTTTGAGCTTTGACAAGTAATTACAGTTACGAGCAGGATGGTAAATGTACGTAACGTACTCGTGAAAGTGACGTCTAAATACATCATCTGAAAAGTGAATTAACAAGTTATTTGTGGATATTTCTGACCGGCTCTGCAACCCTATAAAATCCATCTATTTACCAGAGTTCTTCCTACACATCTGTCTAATTCTTGAAACATTCTACACAATACTAAAAAGGGTCCTACGCCAAAAAACATATGACGAAAAGGACTCTTTTTTATAAATTATTCGAATGAATAGGCAAACAAGCCACCTGATGGAAAGAAATCATCGTCGCCTATGGACAACTGCAATAATAATAATATAAGTTAAAATTTTACATATTTTTTTATTCCTTTTTAAAAATTGCTTTAAATTAAAATAAAGGATACAAAAAGAGATGCTTGATTTATTGTAGTGTTTTATAATGATTTCTGTGCAAAGATGCTCATAAAACTATAAAACTGTGAATCGTAGAAAATATAAAATTGAGAAAATAGCCAACTTTGAGAAACAAATAGTTATACGTACTTGTTGGTACAGAAATGTGAAAGCTTCCGAAAAGTTGTTAAGGCTTTTTGTAAGTAACAGGATGCAAATTGGGAGACATTAGAAGCGCACAAAGATAAGAAATGGAATTACGGGACTTATTGCGGAATGCGCGCGGCGTATGGAAATCGGGAGGTAATTAGTCGCAGATACGCTCTGATACTTCGAGGCTGTTTTAAGGGATGCCCTGGTTGCTCCGTTGTTACTCCTTTGGTAGTTACCCTTACTAATATTATAAATGTGAATGTAAATTTGTTTGTTACGCCTTCACGCCAAAACTACTCAACAGATTATCATGAACATTTGTACACATATTCTTAGAGGTAATAAAAAGGACATAGGATACCTTTAATAAAAAAAAATTGGCAGACATGATTGTATGTAAAAAAAAAAAATCTAGCAAACTGTTACATGGCAATTACAATAATGAAAAGGTTAAAACCAATTAAAATACTTTTATTTTACTAAACAATCTAAATTATCCAACAATAAAAGATCTTATGCACCTTCACCAGAAATTTAACTTTTTATTAATAAAGCGATAAATAATTATATAGTAGTATTTTTTTCATATATCTTCCGTGTACTTACAAATATTCATCGGCATTATTTTACAGTAACTTTATATCTGTTTATATACATAACTAACTTATGCGTACATATACTCACTATTTAAAAAAAAAACTAAAAAAAAACAGAACAATACGTTTCTCTTGTCTATCTATACTTTTTACAAAAAATAAATAGTTCTCTATATTCTTAGTACCTGTTAAGTTTTTGTCAGTATAACCATCAAAATAAAAAAAATCTACCTGTTATTTGAAGACTCGCTGACCACAGCTTAATTTTCCGCGTCCCAGACGGGAAACGCAGAAGAAAGCATCCCCCGAGCATTTTTATCAATAACCAGTACCATAGATAATATAAAAGGCTGGCAATAACAATAAAACATAACGGCTCCGGTCGTCCGAATCTATAAATTTCCTTTATTTTTCTTTCTGGCCACAGTCCAGGGTGCATATAAAGTGAGTGGGGTTCTAATTTGGAAACAAGATGGATCGGCTCGGATGCGTGTAATTTATCACGTATCGAGATGTTTCGGACTTCTGTTTATTGAATAACTAGCTGTATCCCGCGTTTTCACACGCCTCGTTCAATTCGTTTCAATCGTTTTATTAATTGATTATAATTTGGTTTAAATCTGTTTAAGGGAAACAATCACACGATGAATAATCCTGGTGATACTATAGCAGTTTGGGCAACACACGACAATCCTCTTTTTACGTTGGTAAAGTAGCAGACGTGCCATTTAATGTTAAATATAATCAGCAGCCCATGGATATATACGTCTAATATCTAAGAAATCTAAAGTCCTGCCTGTCGTTATGCATAAATACGTGCTCCTCTTGAGGCTCGAAGTTGTCTTCTCCATTACAAGGCTAGCTCTCTATCTAAAACACAAGAACTGCTTACGGCGGATCATGAGGGCAGCGATGGTACCATCCCGATTGAAGGCAGACCTGTAGTCTACATTGTAACATAGCTCACAAAAGACCAACATTTTCCGACTCACTGGCTGCTTCTTGTTATATCCAAATCACATAATATCTTCCATTTTTTTATATTTTTTGTCACTTTGATGTATAAGCTAAATAACAGTATTATTACATCAAAATTCTTTCAGTAGCTTTTGTGTAAAAGAGACACAAACATTCATACATTCTCTCAAACTTTCATGTTTAAAATATTATTAGGATATTATATTGTGCTTAAGAATCTGTGCATGATTGTGCGGGAATTTAATACGTCTGTTAACTTATGGTATTTGCTAAGTCATATGAGTTACGGTTTATGACTGTGATCTACATAATTATATTGATTTTATGTATATATAGATATATATTATCTCTTCTGTTTAGTCATAATGAATTTTCTTTGTTGTTGAAATTCTTTAAAATCATCATGTTGATATCGTTGATATGTTAAATAGAATCGAATCGAATCGTATCCAATCAAATCAAATATGGTTTGCTGTACTCCACAAAGGAAAACACAGTAAATATACAGAAATATAAGACCAGTGTAATGTTTGTTACTGATAAATTATAGTCAAACACGAATTTAGAGCGAATAAATTTAATTAAAGCACGATCAGATATCTATTCTTTTCATAAAAAAAATATGTGTAATATGGTTGTGACTTCATAAAAATGGTTGCTGTTAGAAAATCTGAGAATTCCCGAAAATAAAGTCTCACGTGAATTTAGTCGCGGACAGTAGCTTGTAAATAATAAATATTGCATAAAGACTGTCACGTCCTTTTTGACTACCGACAACGTCAATATAGTTGGAATTGAAATTTCTGGGTTCCTTGGACCTGCATAACACAATTTTTGATAGCCCTTTTAAAGGATTTACAATTTCATTATTAGATTTTTTATTGCTGGCTTTTTCTGCGAACATCTCAGTCGTCAGGAGTAGCAAGCATCTATACAACGTCTACAATTGAGCCGAAAAATTCTAGTCATCCGTTAGCTCCATAAGCTTTAAGGTGGCAGCACTACACGTCGATCGCGGAGGTACCACCACTACTCTCATGTACTTTACCGTAAAGCAGTTCTAGTGTTTAGATACGACCATATCAGCTCTCAGTAGTAGTAAGCATCCATGCAACGTCAGGTAAAACTTTAGTTTGTTTGAGATTCGATGTAGATGTCTATGGGCTGCAGGCACCATTTAACTATATAAAAAAGTAAAGTAAAGTAAAAATACCGTTATATATTCAATATATAAAGGTTGCATGCATTGTTGTCATATCAAAAGTGAATTTACATGTTGCCTTCTGCCGCTAGAAGTACATTCGTCTCTCATCATCAAAATCTCTGAATTGAACAATATATGTATGTATGTATTTATTAGCATGTAGGTTTGTGTTCGCAATAAACATACAAAAATCTCACTTCCAAGCTTCATGCTTGAAATCCAAATTTATATTATTCTGTAGAATATACAGAACCCATTCCTACTATTTCTTATTTGAAACACCCTCTGGCCGGCGAATATTTTCTTATTTCGATATACCCCGTCCATCAAAGGAACTACATGGATGATTGGTTCCGTCTATTAACATTTTATACAGAACAAACAGAATGGGAACTCGCTGTTTCAAGATGTTTGATGTTATGACAAGGAGCCTGAAACGTTGGTCGATGTGTGTGTGTTAGCAGTTCTTTGTATTTTTTATGTAAGAAAAGCGGATAACGAACGTACACGCCCTCTAACCTTAATAAATCGCCGCAGCTCATGGACATCCACATACGACTTGAAATAAGACTGATATTATGGGCTCGTACATTTCCATTGAAGACTAAGATGGTCGCCTCGTTTCTAAGTGTAGCCAGTAGCTGCACTCCTCCAATCGAAGCAAATAGTCACTTCACAACGGAGAACATCCACATACAACCTCAAATAGTCATGAACTCATACGTAAATGCGTTGCTACTGAAGGCTAAGATGTTCGCCTCGTTTCTAAATGTAGCCAGCAGCTGCACTTCTTTAACCGAAAGAAAAGAGTCTATTCACAGAGGATTATGAGAGCAGCAACGATACCTCCCTAATCGACCTATAGTTCTACCATCATGTGAATATGTTGTGTGAAGATAAATTATTTTGAGATCTTACTTGAACTCTTTTTTAAACGTAACAAGTATTTATATCCGAAAGAGTTAATTATATCTTTAATTTTCTACCTTTCTCCGTGCCAATTAAGAAGTTAGATACCAATAATACTACAAAGTTCACTAATCAAATAAAAATATCTGCTTAAAATTACCTTGACGTGCATATGACGTCCCGATATTAAAAAAATAGTTCGATAATGTAGCAATTAATTACGACACAGTTGGTTCTAAAAATAAACGAAGATTAAAAGATAAATTAATTCATATTCTGACATTTCGTATCTTAATTACTGAAAAAAAAAACCTGCGAACATCCAAAAAATGTTTCAGGAAAGAAACCAAAGATTTTCTTTATCAAGCCGTTTCCCCTAATCTCTCAAATACTCTCAACGTTGCCAAAATTCGTAAGAAAACTCAGCCTCATTAGCGCGGGTCATCAGTATGCATAATTAATGAATTCAACGCCATCTAGCGGCAACCACCGGAACTAAGTAATGGCGTAGTGAAATACAGGAGATTGATGGTGGTTGGCGAATGAAAAATGGCGGGCGGGGATTCGTTTGTTTTGTTTCATTTAGATGGATTTGTTTAGTTATTATGCATCGGAATGGAATGCATGAATCGTAAATGTATTTATAATGTAATAATTGTGATACAATACAATATTTGGTGGGTTTAAAGATTTATAAATCTTAGTTACATAAATAATTTTCTTCATAATAATGAATGGTCAAAACAAAACTGTAAAAAGCAGATTTTTATATATTTAAAATCTTTGCAAATTACATGGAAAAAGGAGCTGAAGATTTAGTATACTTAAAGTTTACATGTAAAATGAGAACTGAAAGATAATATTTTTACTATTACACATTTTATTCACATGAATGTCGAACACATAATAGTCTATTTTCATCAGTCCAACAGAGAAGGAAATTTCACAAATAATTTAAAATTGTCAGATTAACCGAATGAGTTTCCGATCGTGAATTTAATATATTTTCAGTGCCGACAGTTTTTTTCCGCTGGCTTTTTCACCCGGTCAACCTTAGCCAACATGGCGCTCAAAGCCGATGTACTGATTTTACACTGTACCCTTGACGTTAAGTGTATGAAAATACCTTACAATGAAATAAAATATTTGAATTTGAATTTCAAATGTTCATTTTTCAATACTTACTTAAGTCCTATAAACTTTAATTTAATTGTTGAACTTCATTTTGTGAATTAATGTATTAAATTAGTATAATAATGTGAACGAAATTAATGAATTTCAGTTGTATTTTGACTATAGGCTGATCACTGGCTGGCTGGGTATTAATACCAAATTATGTAGATATTTTTTAATAATGTTAAATGCTGCTAGTTTGAAAAGTCTTGTAAGGGTAAGACAAGTGACTGAATGAGGTGGAGAATCACTCACATTACTTATTAAATTAACCTAGAAAAAATTACAAGACAAACCTTCTCCTTTTGACATTCCCCCTTTGAATAAATAACTTGAATTATTTAGTAGTAGTAATAGTGAAAAATTTAACAGTGAAATTGAAACATTTTAAATCTATTTATTAACTTATATCACTAAAAACTCATAAGTGTTTAGGAAAAAATAATTTAGTATGTACCAATGATATAGCTCGTACGTAATATTTATTTTACCATCAGGAAATAAATAAGAAGCTCTTCCAGCAATTTCCTGCGTATTCCCGTAAAAGATAATTAAATCACTAATATATCATAACGGCAACATAACCGAGAACATTACTCGAATCCTGTAACAGTGTCTCCCTTAACTTTTCTGTTTACAAACCTTCCTTTTCATTTAATCAACTGAATACTACGCCTTATGTAAGAATATTTAAGGATTAAAATCCGTTAACATATACAAATGTAGCAGCAAAGTATCAGCGGGTAGTTTGTACATAAGAGTACAATAAGTAACAGAGACTCCGCTAGATGTCGCGAAACGATTTATCACGCTCACTTATGACAAGTGGCCCGTCCGAGACAGACGCGAAGATGCTTTTTAGTGCCCACCTACTTTGTGGAGGTAGGAGGGACTTTTAGGAGGTCGCATTTATGTAACGCTATAAAACTAAAGTTGAAAAAAGGAGTTCGAGTCTCTGATAGGCATGGACTATAAAAAGAGAGAAAAGTGGTAAATAAATTAATGTTCTCTTCCCAGAATACTATGATATGGGGCTCTTCAAAAAAAGTATAAAACGAGCTCTCCTTTTCCGTTCTCAGGCTTAATAACGTATCTTATGACCACAGATTTTAATGCAATTGAAAATTGAATATAATTGCCTATGCACTGGGACAACTCTTCTGGTTGCCTACAGTGACTGCTTTCCATCAACTATCCCGTCTGCCCCTTTGGGATTTTCTATAAAAGAGGAGGAGAACGGAGTGTTACATACGATACTTACTTTTGAACTCATTGTTATCTAATCAATTCAAATTCAAATAAATGTGTTACTCGCTTTTATTCACTACTATATACCCTACAGTACCCTATATAGTGTAACTTTATAGTTTTTGTTCGTATTTGTGTACATTACATTGGTGATCAAATAAATACTTTTGTCAAAAGTTTGAACCAATGTCACCTCCAAACATAGTTTCTGACATCAAGTAGCCGAACTAACAGACTATGGTAATGAGGGGGGCAAGGTTTTTGCTACTTGGCCCTTATCAAATGGGGCGAATTTGAATATCGGCGAGGACCATTTTTGAAACACTTCACGCCTGATAGTTGGGCCAAAGGGAAACTGTTTGACTTACTTTCCAACGAGGTTTACGATCCTGAATTGATTTTATATCACAGATTGTTTGTATTGAAAATTTGTACACAATTTTATATGCATGATAGTTTCTAAACATTGTGATATTACTATTTATTATCTTCTATTAATAAACATAATTGAGGCGTCTGTTTGACAAAATAGTTTTTTATGAGTGCTTATAAAAGTTTATACGGTACATATAAAACAGTAATTATAATTTTGTTGTCTGTATGTTCTGGGTAAACTCCGAATCGATTGTACTGAGTAATGAGGAGTTACTTAGGCTATATTTTTTTGAAAAACTTTTAACTGACACATAGCTAATGTCATATAGAGTAACTAACGCTACTTTCATTTTAAAACACGCTAAACCGTTGTCGTCAAGCCACACATTCTCGATAAACACCTTTTATTTCATTTACGAACTCTACAACACGTTCTTTATTCAGGTAGAGTTTAGGTTCAAAAGTGAAATGTACCTGAGCAAGCCGCGGTTACATGACTATTCATGCCACTCGGCGCCTCCGGGGACTGAGCCACCAGCGACCGCGCCACCGCATTCGTTTCACTCAAACTATTATATTCCAGGGGCGGAAGCCAGTAACTGACAACAATTTTATTTGGCATCATATCATAAATTGATGTAATGTAATGTCCCAAAATGAAATCACAATATTAGTTCAATATGGTTGACAAAACCCAATAAATGAAGAACATTGATGTCATTTCAAAACATTGATTTAGTATCCCAAAATTAAATCACAATTTTAGTTCTATTTGGTTCATATCAACATTTTATCTACTATTCTGTTTATATTATTTTACGTTTATCAGAAACAAAATCTATTATCAGGAACAAAACGGTATTTCCCATTAGTGTTGCAATACTTAATTATCACATATTTTAAAGGTGAAGGAATGCGCCAAAAATCCTGCAAGGTTAAAAATTCTCCATTCACTCATAAAAATGTGATAAGTCTACCAATCGGCACTTGACCAGCGTGGTAGCTACAACTAAACTACGACGGGATCCTTTTCATTTTAGAGTGGAGACCAGCGAAAACAATGATACACTGATTTTATTAACTTTGTATATAGCAGTCTAGTACGAATTCTCGGAAATATATTTATATATACATATATATAATTTGGTTCACAAATTGAATACAACACGTTGCATTATACGTATATCACACTCTTGTTTAAACAACAAGAGAGGGTTCATTCTGAAAATGTGAACACAGCTTAATTAATGAGAACATAACAAAGTAAAATGATTATACTAAATTAGCTGAATAATTTACAAATATGTTTAAAATCTGTTGTGGCAGGTCCCTAAATATTCCACTTAAATAATTTTTTAATCCATCAGCGTGATAAAACTTCAACAGTTTAATTAACTTAACAACATTTCAATCCACTAACAGTCAGTTACTGTTTGCTAGCTCGCTGAAGGCAAGGGCCGCAGGTCCCAATGAGATGCGGTGACCTCTTCCAAATGCCCCTCCCACATTATCATTCCACTTTTATATCTCCGCCATTACTGTAATTGCTCGCCATTCCGCCATTCTGCACACACGTACTTGCGGGTATTAATTAACTTTATCGCGACAACAATTTGTTTTAGTGGTTCTCTAAAATACTTATGTGGAGGAATACAATAAACTTAAGATAAGGATGTTGGTTCGTATTTGACGCGAGTGAAACAAATCTTCTTGTAACCCCAAGAGTAATGTTGTAAGTTAAACCTATTTCTGTGGCATCGTAACTCTAAACGGAAAATGTTCTTAGCTACGATTTCAAATAATACAATATAAAAAAATGTTCAGAAGTTTGAAAATCATCTGTATTCTACTTCATGAAGAAATGTGAGTAACATCTACTCTGATAAATACGAAATATACATACATATATAAACACCTAGACCCAAAATAGAAAATAAATGCGTAGGTTTCGCGTGGACAGAAAACTAGCTTAAAACCGTTTGATATTGATATGCTTATCAATACTGGTAGTGCAGGTTTTTTCAAACGTAATAATGATTTAATAGACCGTGAGCCAACAGATTATTTATTATCACCAATTCTTTTTCAGACAATAACTCTCAAAATGCTTAAAACAAGTTTACCATGAAGCCTCATGAACATTAACTGTGGCTTCGTACATCAAATGAGTAGAAGTGACCAACTGTGCAAGAAAAATAAATCATCCCTACAATCGTCAGTCTCTTGCTCTCAAGCAATTTACTAGTTCAGGAAAAAAAGACGATATTTGCACCAGTCTCGTGGTCTATAACCGGCATGCGTTAAAATTGAACCTAATGCTCTCGTGTAGGAAACAAAAACACTCCTATCTCAATATAGATTTGAAAACAATGGGTCTTGATCCTTATAAATCGAACACAAATCAAAACGAGAAATGGTACCTATAAAAGTAAATAACCTCACCTATATAAGGCGGACGTACAGGAGGATAGATTTACAATAAAGACACGACCGCCGACAATGTCCTGATGGACCACAGATTTACCATAATGGAATAAAAACCAACAAAATTCTAAAGACACAAATATTTATTTACTGAATCTTTTTGTATCGTACTAGTTGTCTGGTGTGGTAACGGAGATTACAATATTTTGATAATAATGACGTATATCAATAACAATACTCCCCTGTTCGTAATATATAGAAGTGAAACATTGTCTATGTGTTTATTACTTTGTGACATATGATCTTAAACTAATATAATCACGGAATTTATACATTAAACTATATATACGATTAGCGATATTTATTTTCCAATATTTCGAATCGGTTGCATGGCTCGTGATCACGGTGAAGCCTTGCAACTGATTTTAAAAATCGTTAACAGGAAGCGCTCGTTACATAATAAAATAATAAGCAAACAGTACCAATTACAACTTACTCCAATTTTGTACATAGAGGGCCGGTACAGACTATTATACTATATTTATACATATCGTGCTATTGGGACTAAGCAATAACCAAAAATACAATTATAGTAACCGCACCAAATTACTGCTAAATTTTGCTTCAAATATGAAAACATCTGAAGACTGATATACTTAATATCTACTGAGTACCTCTATTATAACAGTAGATAATAGACAAACAACAAAATTCTTTAGATGAATTGTTAGCTTAGTATGCGTAGATTCCATGAAGACATACCACACAAAACTATGAGGATAGGAACCCATAAGTGAATCACAATTTATCAGGACAATGCACAAGACGTTTCTACTCACTATCAGTTCTGTGTACATAAAGTACATAGCGAAGTATTTGTATATAAAAGGGAATACATAAGTGAAGGCGGCGCGGTGAATCCGGCCAATGTTCTCGGCCGCAACACACAGGGCCGGCGCTTTCCTCATTTTCTCGGGAACTTTATGAACATTATGGAAATTATTTCGCTAACGTCGGTGATACTGCGATCTTTTATAAAGCTCTCTATTATGTTAATAATTGTGGTCAATGTTAGGTACTTAGTTATCATAAGAGTTTTGAGTTACACAGATTTAAGTTATATTTTATATACTCGAATATTCTTCCAGATATACCGTAAACGAATATTGTACTTCCGGAAATAAATAAATTTGCAAACGGTGAAAACGGAATTAATTATAGTTCAGGTACATAAAAGTTAAGTTACGATATTTGAAATAACGAAAGATGATAATCTAGTGTATAAGGAATAAAAGGATTAATATAATTTTTCATTATATTTTTTTTTTGAAATAACACCATAAAATTATGTTTAAATCAAGGACGCAAGGTGTTATAAGGTAAAGGCTAGGTACTGTAAGCACACATATGTTTCTTATGCTTCTTAGATTTTTTTAATTTGCCTAGAACAGCACTACTTCCATACCTTCTTCTAACTGATAGCAACAGTGAAAATGTTATAAAGGTCTGATTTAATGGGTGAATAGACGTACTTTTTTATTGCATTCCATATATTATCTTAGTCTTCTGGAGTAGCAACGTATGTTGCTTGCTATGAAATTCGTTTTCTAGTTCATTACACAAAAAATACCCGAACCAAAAACCTACAGAAAATATGAAAAAAATATTTAATATAAAACATAAAAAAAAAACTTTTTAGTATGAAACGGATACTCACGAAATTGAATTGGCTAATTAACAATCGTTAATTGTAAGCATCCGTTACATAATAAAATATATAAATTCGGTATTGATGTTAGTTTAAAAACTATATTTAGCCAACGCTACTGCCGTTACCAATTAGATTAGAAACAGCACGAATTCTCACCCGAAAATCCACCAGCAGATCATAAATAAAACATACATATTCCTGAACGCAAAGACGGCCCTGCTTAGAGAGGCTACCCCC
>DWON01004052.1:0-16899 GCA_018251015.1 Phocides pigmalion okeechobee | reverse complement strand
GCAGATAGCGTTCTTGGAACCATGCCGCATGGGCTCGGGCTCCCTTGAGATTTTTTCAGTTAGGCTTTAATTATAATTAGTTTTCAGATTTTCATCATTGTAAATATATATGTAAAATTGTTATATAACGTGATTCACAAAGGAAAGCATCAACAAAGGAAAAATTGTGTTTAAAATCACTTAAATAATAAATAGGTTAAAAGGATAAGAAATTGTTGTCTACGTAGTAAAGACTTGTTAAAAATAAAAGAAACACATTTCTTGTAACGAAATCGGTACGTTCTAATCTCTGGGATTGTGAGCCCGTAAGTAGTTTGGCAGGAAATTTCGAGGATGCCCTCTTGACTGCGGTTTCTTTCTTAAGTGGTCAAATACCCTCTGATTCGTTAATATTTTAATATGATAGGAAATTAGCAATGACGGACCATCGCATTGTTAAGTAACTGGCTGCAACTCCTATATAAAAACCAAACTTCGTAGTAGTTATACAACAATGACTACGTTATCTCATCATACATATAATTTTAATAAACCAGTCACGCTAATCAATAAACTTAAACATCAAACAGAGTCAAGTATTGTGACACAATTTAACACAAATTGTACAACATTTTACACAAACAACACACTTTACACAAAAACCGGATAATGCACTTCGAATCCAATATAAAATTACACGAGAAAGCTAATGGAGCTATCATGGTACTGTAACGTATCAAAGATGTTTACAAAAATATGTACTAACTGTTTTACACTATAATAAGTAAGTGATGTATATCTCTAATATATTGTGTCTAGGAGAGCTCCACTAACATCCTAAATCGTTATCAACATGATCAATAACAAGATAAATTACCCATATATAAAGCATTGTAGCCGAAACCACGTATTTCATATGAATTAATAAAATATAGGTATAAAAAAATAAAGAATCGTCATGGGAATACACAAACATTACTTACCTGCAACGGGGCAAAGAGATAAATAATTCAAGACACAAGTAATCGATATGCAGGACGATAACGTCTGTATCGGTTAAAGTTTTGTATCCCTTTCAGTAAACGGTAGATTATCTGCTCAAATATACTCATCGATTTAACAGGCACTTGGCGTAATAAGTAAAACAATTCTGGAGGTGGGAGAACTATAGTTCGACCGGGGAGGTACCACCGCCATCCTCATAATCCGCCGTAAAGTATTATTTGTGTTTCGGTTGGAGAGGGGCGGTTGCCGGCTACACTTTGAAGCGAGGCGACCATCTTAATCCTCAGGAGTAGCAACACATCTACGTTCGAGCTCAGAGGATTTCGGTCATGTTTGTGGTTTTATGTAGATGTCTATGGGCTGCGACTACTTATCATCAGGTGGTTTGCATGCTCGTTTGCTACTTTTCTCACATAAAAAAAAACCAGTTGAACACTTGAAATAAAATATGCCATGTATGTATATATGATGAATACACATGTACTAGTATTGTGTTCACTGTCATAGTTTTAACTACACTTCTCGACAAATCACAAAATGTCTCTGATTTGTATTTTTCCGCAGGCTTTTTTCTCCCGGTAAACCTGAGCCAACAGAACACTCAAAGGCTATGAACTGATTTTACATTGTAACTTCCTCACTCCCCAAGTGTAAGTAAACACCTTATAATGAAGGAAAATATTCGGATTTAAATTTAATTCTCTTAAAATACGAGTTTAAACCTCATTACGTAAATGTAGTCACAAAGTCAAAGTTTAAATAAATGCAGAGATCGTAAAGGCTATGGTATTTATTATAAGTACAAAGGAGTTTCGCAAAGAAAACATTCGAGGTTCGGTTAAGGTAAGATAAACAATTAACGAAATAGGTAATAAAGTGGAGTGTAAAGCGCGTGAAAGTTTAATTAATTCAATCCGATCTAAAACGCTAAGCGAGTAGTGCAGCCATTAAAACGATAGCACCAAATATGTACATGTTGATATTATCGGGAATGTCTCAGCTTTAACTGTAAATTTGGTGCTCCGGGATATACACTAAGAAATGGATGTAATTTAGATTGAAGTTAAAACAGCACGATAGATAATCGTAGTATTACATGAGACTATGAAAGAGCGTCCGTTCACAGAATTACTTAAACTAAATACATTGTTATTTTCACGTACAAAATGTAACACAGAAGTTTTTAACTAATGTTGTATAGGCGATAAACATAATGTTATAGCATATTTGTATAATATGATGTCAATATATACAAGTGTGGATACTCTAATTTACAAATAGTTATTTAAGAGTACTTAGGATATTACCAACTAATAAAAATTACCGAACAAAAGAAAAACGAACAGATCTTTCGCATGATTAATGTGAACAAAGTCGGGACTGAACAGCGTGCTAGAGCTAAAGTTGTAAGTGGAAAATTAACAAGCGGCTTAATTATGTCGGCATTGGAAGGTGGTGCTGTGAGTCTGTGCGGAAAGTAACAAATCTCTCCGAAGATAGGGCGCGGTTAGAGTTATGGCAGTGAAACCGACAGTAAACATCTCAGGAAGCATTAAACTACTGGACGCAAATCCGGTGACGTGAAATTTAGTGCCTAATTAGATAGAAAAGGTACAGAAAAAGGCATTGTGATATTGTAGTATCAATAGTGAACGATTTGTTTATGTAGGTACTTGTGAAAGTGTGATAGAATGATTTATTTTCATTCAGAGTCCAATTTATTTTACTAATCTCCTTTTCATATTCTGATATTTGAATAGTATCAAACAAGCGTGTAGGCCACATGGACATCCATTTCTAACCTCAAACAGATTTGAAATCGTGTCTGGTATTATTCTCGATTGTAAGTATAGTTGACAAACGTACTTCCCTAATTGAAACACAAGAACTTCTTTAAGGCGGATTATGAGGGCGGTGGTAGTACCTATTCCGTCGAACTATACTTCTAAAGCCTGAAATGTTTTAATTTTTATTCAAGCTAATACTTACTTTACTAATCTCGTTAAAAACTCCGCTCCTATATGAGCTGAAAGCAGGACAAACTTAACCTATTGTTCCAATCTCAGCTACTGTCCCTCGAACGATTCGATATTATTCATGTTATTCACAAAAATGTCCCACATCAATTAGGAAATCCGGCTGGTCGTTATGAAACTAAGTTCCAGGCAAAATTTTCTATCAAAGTGAAAGTTTGAACGAAGTAAGCGAAAATTTCCATCTACTTGACTACATTGACTTCCACCGCGCGTGGCGGGTAGCTCGTAGGTAACGCGACCCTTCACCTGCTGCAATCCGATGAAGATAAGCGCCAAGTGAACTCCATGGTGCTAATTGAACCATAAAGTGATAACTACACTAAGTATCTTATAATATGAAGTGTTAACATATAAGTGCATTTTGTTGGCAATCCATTTTTGATGGGATGTTAAGTGTTAGTAGCATACTAAATATTTGATACATTTGAGTCAATTATCTTTAAAGTATGAGATATCTTTAATCATGATTTTAACGCTTTTAAGTTTGCTAATGACATTTCCCATGAGAGTTTAAGCAAGTTTTTTTTTTAAGATAAACGTGACTTCAAAAATTATAGGTGCGTATGATTTTGATTTAAAATTAGACATAAACATTTTCAGACAAATTTTCAACGATAGTTAGTAACGTTAAGTATTATAATTACATTTTTTACTTTTATTTGTAGTGATCTATTAATTATACTTATTTTGGCTAAGTTTATAAATCCACAACTCAAGAGTATATGGCATATCTTGTATGAACAAAGTGTGCCAAATTTGACCTCAAAAAAAGGAATCTGTGACTAACATAACAACATAACATAACTGTCCGTTTTACATTGGATTTGTTAAGATGTGAAGATCTACGTAGATTATTTATACACTTCAAAATACCTCCAAAAATAACTCATCTATTTTCGTCATTAATTAAGTTTTACTAAAAGCTTAAATCACTCCCATAAAACATTTTTAAACAATCACAGCCCCCTACTTATTTCTTCTAAACTAGAAGCTATATCCCCCAACTGGTATGCCAATAACATATTGACTAGTCTATTTGCACAATGCGGAGATTAAAATAAATTATTAGATTTACGACATGATTATGCCAATATGTGACGCGGGTCATTTATAAGTGTAACCAGATGTGAGAGCTTCGGCGAAAGTGCTTTCAGAGCTGGTTTTGGATTCGGGTAAAAGTTCGGCCGTTAGAAATGCTCTAATCATTTCCGTTTGACAACACCGTTTGTATTTGTACAAAAGCACTGCATATCTCTCTCGGTGGTACTTTTGGTTGTGTAACAATATTATTAACTGTAATTGCATGACCATTTTCTTTCTAAATTGACAAAAAATTATAAATTGGTTATCATTTTCATACATACAGAGACAAACATCGATATATTTCATTTCATTTCATTGCCATGGAATACAAGAAGCAATAGTAAATGGTTAGGGAATCGGTAATGTAGAGACGAGGTTGAGGACGAAAGATAACGTTGTAGAATTAGAATAAAATAACACACAATCACATAACAATTCAATACAACAAAAAATACACATGTAACAGAGAGAACATAATAGTTGCAGGCCTATTATGTTACAGCATTAAAAAGATTTTTTTTTATTGTGAAAGAATAAGAAACGGGCATGCAAACCACCTGGTGTTAAGTGGTCACTGCAGCCCATGGACAACCACGTCCAATCTCATTTAGAACAGAAGTTGTATTTAAGGATGGACGCGGATGCGTTTCTACTCTTGAGGACTAAGATGGTCGCCTCCTATAATGTATATCCGGCAACCACACCTCCCCAACCGAAACACAATATATGTTGCTTTACGGCGGGATATGAGGGTGGCGGTGGTACCGCCCCGGGCGAGCTCTAACGACTCTACCACCTTTTATATGCACTAATTATGAATATTTAAATGCTGGCATAAAAATGTTTCACTCGACTCTTGTGTGAGTGTGACACTGTTATGTGTGAGTCCAAAAGGGTTGTTAATTATAATAGTTATTGGTTACCACACAATTATCAAGTAACAGTGTAATGATGTATAACCCATAATACGGACAGAAGAATGGCCGCTCAAGTATTGAAACAATACTCTTAGTATTATTTAAATTATTTATTTTGCTCTAATCACAACTTTGCTATTTGATGTTTTTATTTAACTTTAATAATCATTACAGTAATAAGATAAAAGCCTTACATAAAGGACACGGTACTGCGTTCTTGGTGGTCTACGGCAATGCATTTCTGCACTCCGTTTTAAAGCAATAGCCGAGGGCGATGCAAGCGAGCATTGTTGGATATTTTTGCCACATTACACTATCTCACTTACCTATCCTAGAGCAACTTTCGCGTGGCTTTCTAAATCTGCAAAAAGATTAGCCAGCCACAAATAACAAAGTTACAATAACGAAAAATGAACCATTTATCTTCCGCTTAAACAACTCTAAATTCCTAAATAAACAAGTCTATTGCGAAACTTAAATAATAGTTGTAAATATACGGCACCAACTATTTCAACTTTATGGGCTACCGTCAACATGCAGCAAGACATATATTTATAAATGTCTGCTATAAACTATAACCATAACAATTTGTAATTTTAAAAAATATTGCTTAAAAGGATGTACATTGTTTTCAACATTTCTCAGTTTCAAGATAATATAGATTGGTAATTCTTATCCTAGAATGAGGCTAAAGGTACAGGCAGTTTAAAACACAGGCCGATTAAATCAATAATTACCGCGTTAAAAAAAAACGAAAACAAATAACCCTACAACATTTCATTTTTATATATTATTAGGTATAAAATAGTATACTTTGAAGGTCAAACTGGCTGTCCATAACGATAACATGCATTAATTAGGCAAAGTGCATGAGATTAATTTCGTTATTTTAAATAAACCTATAATATCGGCAAAAAGAATAATCGCTTATTTTAAATCAATGGTTAAAATTATGTCTGCGCATGTATGTTATTCCCAAAAAACAATAAATATTTTAAAATTATTACAGAAAGCAAAACGATCTTATATAATTGGACGTCAGCCAAGTGAAGGACCACACATCGCGGCATTCTGTACAAATATCCATTATAACCTCTGGCCCGGTCTCTCGGCCAGCGGTATTGCGAAACGAATAGTCAATGGTATTACAATAGTAAGAACCCTTGCCTTATAAAGAGTATGTAATGGCTTCCTCCTTCTACTAGTAATTGTACAGGAATATCTTTTGAAAGATTTTGATTTAGACATGTTATATGTTTTTGTAAGTGAATCTCATATGTTATTATGACATATTTTCTTCAAGTGAATATGACAATCTACAGATTATGTAAAATAATAAAAATAAATGTGATAATAAAAATAAACCTGATCGGGGAGAAAATACTATGAATGCTATTTTTCGGGTAAGCCTGAATCAGGCTTTCAGCATTCATATTTGTAAGATAATATATATTAAATATATATTTCTACATATACATATATGAATAAAATTAATTACATACATTTGTCATACCATATTTAACTATAAAATATTTGTAAATATCTATACTTATAAATAAGACTTAAAATACATTGTAAACCAAATAACAATCTTAACACTAAATGTATAGATTAAATATAAAAAGAATATACCAAAATTAAACTGTTCAATAAAAATAAACTATATTTATAATCTAATAATAAAGCTCAATTTCTATAAAATACCTAATACTTTATTTTAAGATAATAGAACATGGAATATAAACATGTTAAAATTCATCAAGATCAAAATCGTACGAAATAAATAAAATATATATACATAACATACATATGTATATACATGAAAAACGTTACTATCTTTTGCAGACAGGTAACGCCAATATGTGTATAAAGACTTTTAAATAGATATATAATACATATAAATCAATGGATCGCCATCTAGTAGCCAACATGGCAGAACAGGGGTTAAATGGCATCGCGTGTCATCATACAAGATATTTATTGCACGCTGCTCAGTTACACCTGGCTCTAAGGAGATTGGTTTTAATAAACCTTGTATATGAAAATAATCCTTATGTATAAAACTGGACTATTAAGATTTTAAACTAATACCAATGCGGAATTTATACATTATTCTATGTGAGAAGAGTACCAAACGAGCATGTAAACCACCTGGTGGTAAGTACTCGCAGCCCATAGACATCCATTTACAATCACAAATATGACTGAAATCCTATCTGAGTTCATAGTATAGCCGGCAAACGCACCTCGCCAACCGAAACACAAGTAATGTTTTACGGCGGATTATGAGGGCGGCGGTGGTACCTTCCCGGTCGAAATATTCTTCCACCTTTAGTATGTAATGGATACTCACGATGAACGATTTTTATTTGCCGAAACACGTTATCATTCCCCCTGCCGCAGGTGTAGCCGTGACCACGACGTAAGCAAGTGGTTCGAAATATCGGCAATTAAATTATTTTATCGTGAAGTACACTTTACATAAAATGTATCATTTCCACGACGGTATTACTTTAAAATAATGAAAATCCAGTTTTATACGAGAAGATTTTTTTTCAGATTTCAAAAGTTTTTTTAAAATATCATATTAGAATTTATTTTCAAAAAATATAAACTTTCGCGCACAAGAACGAGGTACCGTTTAAATGTTTATTAATGAATGTTCCTACTGCGAAACTTATTAATCAAACGGACGGCGAACAATTAAAAATACATTGCAATGAATCAACAAGCCGCATAATTATGCAAACCAGTTATAGTTTAAGAGTCAGTTGCAAATTTCGTCAACCACTTCTTCTCAGGCGATTACTCATAAAATGTTTTAGAAAGGTGTTTTATGAAGCCTCGTGGACATCAGCTATATTTGCAAGGGCGAGATGAGAAGCGATGGTAACGATTGTGGCAGAATAACATTATTTTTACGTGATTAGATGTCCAGTCCTGCTCCTCTTACCCAATGAACTTCCACTAACATACACAAGACTCCCGAAACACGATGTTAAACCAATATCATCGCGGAATTTAGATATTTTATTATATAACGGATACTAACGATTAACGCTCTTTAGTTTAAGTAAATCACAAACATTGCAATGTTTAGTGCATGAAGATACAATTAATGTTGTGTCGTAATATCGAACGCAAAAAAAACGACTAAACGTAGTGTACCTAGATTAATCTATCACTAGCACCTGTCAACAGTTTTCCCCCGCACGGTAGTTTCGCCATGACCACGAGCCATGCAACTAGTTCGAACTGTCGGCAATTAAAGCGTTAATCGTGAGCACCCGTTATACAATTAAATGAAAAGAAAACACGAAACACCTTTCTGAATCATTCAAGTTAATATTTAAGGGGAATTTATCATGAAAATCTGTTGCCGACTCACGGAGCAAGTACAAGCCACACGCGACTTCATCTGGCCCAGTAAATATTCGGCGGCACAATACTTTCTCCGCATCATTCAACAGCGGCAACATCAGTCGAACTGATTCCGATCGGAATAAGCCTGGATGCCATCACGTCCCTGTAGGACATTGGTACCCAAACTTTATCCCATGTTAAAACATAAAAGTTTGAGCCTTTTTATTTTTGTATGTAGACAACAAAACATTTAATAGTAGCCAGAAACAATTCAACTATACATTAAAGGCAATTTGAATTCAAAACTTTGCTTTTGCTTCAAACTATAGAAGGAATAATAGTCTGTGTGTACTTCCAAATAATGACCTTTTTGTCTACCGGATTACCACGAAGAAAAGAGCTTGTTAAATTGGCTAAAACACAAAACATATTACAGAAAAATTACAATAAAAAAAACAAGAAAGACAATAGATTTTCCTTTTTTATATCGGCCTATACTTCTTATTTTTAAATTTAAGAAAACAAGTTTTTATCACAAACACCACTTTTTAACTCATTTACTTGTTTCACAGTATTAATGTAATTGTTCATACTAAGTATATTTATAACCAGAAACTTATTATTCATAAATTGGTTATATGTAGATCTTTTCGTTTGCCTCTTAATCTGCCCATCTGGCTCTCCGTTTGGACCAATTATGGAATAGATTAAACTGTCATACTAACAAAGATTCAAATTTAACAACAAAGATACAAAAACTGAAACAGCCCTTTTCCCTGTCCCTTCACTTCCCACCGAAATAAAAGTATAAACAAATTAAAATCATCTCAAGACCTTAGTAATAACCGCGAAGCCCGCTCTTGTATATGTAAAATATAAGTATGCTATATATATTTTACAGATTACACATTATATTAGAAAAAATGTGCCATTTTGCTTAGTCGAAAGTCCTGACTTAGATTACCGTCTCGGGGTTATTGTAGGTCATTATCGTTATCAGCGACGAGGCATCAGGAAACAATGTTAGTAACACATTACGTCGTCTCTTTACGCAATTGCAACAATCAAAATAAATTTGTACCGGTATTCTATGATTGAATCTTTCAATTTCAACCGTGATGATTACTCAAGAGACAAACGAGTTGGGAATTTAAACACTTTGACTGCAACGCTCATATATTACAGCGGGTCAGCGTTGCGGGAGGCGGCACTAAATTGGAGTTGTATTCTTTAGACTGAAGTTGCGCCGACAATTCACTGAAATAATTTATTTTTTAACATCTGTGTATCAATTACGAATACACAGACGTAATGTCCGCCTCCAGTCTTGAAGCGTCGATATAAACACAGCACTTTAGTTAGCCCGTAATTCATACAGATTTGTATGTACACGATAAGTGAGTACAAGCCGCAAGGAAAGTGTTAACCAATTATATAATACAAAAAATCTTAGCTTTGTTATGTAGATAGAACTCAAATGTAATACAATAAGTTTCAAAAACATTCAAATATTATTTCGAATGTAAAACTCTTTTTAAACATCAACAAAGTACCACCGACTCGTACAAATATGTTGATTAAAAATCAAACAGCATCTATGTTTAGTATGTGTATAAAGTGTCAAACGAGTAATCGATTTTATTCGGGATGTTTAAAATTACTACGCATATCGATTAATAAATCTATTTTACAAATCGTTAATTATATACTATAACGTTTCGCTTTTCTAGACTACACAATTAACAAGATACTTAGGAACTAAATTGATCAAAAAGCTTGAAGAACACAGGACATTTAAGAACTTTATAAAATATGGATTAATGGATGTTCGTTTTATCATTATATTTTGCAAATCATTATAAATACAGTGTAAGGTAATTTACCTCAAGTGCAAACTTAAGAAGATATTACAAAAGATACGTTCATCAGAAATGCTTCGAATTCACAACGGCTGATTTATCAATTATATCAAGTTTGAAAACGGTTAATTGAACGTATAACCCATATAAATAAGGACACAGTAGCGTAATCTTCCCCGAGTACACACTTTAGAAGATGTTACAAAAGATACGTTCATCAGACATGCTTCGAATACACAACTGCCAATTTATCAATTACAGTAACTTAGGAATCGGTTAATTAAACCTATAACGCATATAAATAATCACACAGTAGCGTAATCTTCCCCGAGTACACACTTTAGAAGATATTACAAAATATACGTTCATCAGACATGCTTCGAATACACAAAAGCTGATTTATCAATTACATCAACTTTGAAAACGGTTAATTAAACGTATAACGCATATAAATAAGCATACAGTAGCGTAATTTTCCTCGAGTACACACTTAAGATACCACAGGAGATCCATTCATCAGATATAGTCAAAGTACAGATACAAGAGTTAATTTATCAACTTTATGCGTATATTAAGCATATAACATCATGTTACCACTTACTTACTACCGGTCATCGAGATAGGAGAAACGTGTCGAGAGACCACCTAGAGCCGCGATAGGTGAGGACACTAGAACACGTGCATAAATGTAAATCCCCAGCAAGTACTTAATTAAGCGTACATGTTCATACTGACATAGTTAATTGCCGTATAAGGGCGTGTGAAGATTGAGCATCGCGATTGATATAAATTTAATCTTGAATGATAAACTTTTGTTTATTTGGTCAGCGTGGTGGACGATGGTTTACACACTCTTACTTTGAGAAAATTCGCGTATCCTGTAACTTTACTAGTCAATAATAAGTTTACCATGATAATGATGATGATCGTTGAAATATGAAACAAAAGTAATTAATATGTGCGACTATGTATTGATAGAAGCTATAGAAAAATAACATACCTTCAAACTTTTGATTTAATTATCTTAGGACTATGTATATCCTGTAGAAGAACATGTATCTCTACTGTCTTCCGATTTTAAGAATTTCTTGGAACTTTAAAAATACTGTGTAACTAAATGGAAACCCTTACATTGAAGTCAATCCTAGACACTTAAATTTTAATTGTATATATAACATAACTTACGTAATATGATGCAATAATTTCTATTTTTTTTTGTTTTATATGGCCATCTGGACGATATTCTATTCTTAGATCCGGTAGATGGCGCAGTAGTCAACATTTAGAGTTTTTTTATTTTACGACAGAATGTTTATATATTTTTTGGATTCCTGACGAAAAAAAAATCCTGAATTTTCAACATTTCATGTTTTTATTATTTTTTGAAATAAAATAATTAAAAGTACTATTTTATTATATATATAAAATTGTATCTTAATCTCCATATAAACAGACCCTAAATCTCAGTTCGCATCAAGCGCCCGAGGGAGCGAAAGCAGCCGGCTACCGGCGGAACACTCTGATCTTACACATTGATAAATTCATTAATCACTTAACTGCGTACCAATAGCCTGTTTGTTTTCCTAAGGCAAACACCGCACCTGATTTTGACGGTATAATTACTGGAAAGCGATCCTAACGCAGTACATATCGATTTGAAATCGATGCCGCTGTTCCGATCGAAAATCGATCCATTAGTTACCATCGCATTAAATCTTGTTCTGGTTTACAACGATTTACGTTTTATTGTTTTTCGTAGAACGTTCATGGGATTGATAACGTTTACAGTAACAGAGCTATTAACCTAGATCTAGACTGAAATCCTGTTAGAGATATGGTGTAACACTAGCTGGTTTATTAATATTTTCCAATGCATTGCTTACACTTTTGAAATATTGCCTGCGCTCGATGCCTGGTTCGAAATATGCAAAATCGGACGTATAAATTCTTATACATGACATATAAATAAATAAATTTAATTACCCAAACATGTATCTCAGGTAACTGTCCCCAATATAAATTTACTGAAATGTTATGCAAACTAGCCATGTCCCCAGAAAAAAACTGCCACTGGAAAGAATTTGCCGAGGATACATTAAAACCTCCTTATCGCTAGTATTAAAATATACCAAAATAATACTAATATAACTGTTTGATGTAAGATTTAATATGCGACTGCACAACACCTTGTTTCTTTTTAAACCACCTGACTATTACCGTCAAGTACATAAAATTGACATCAATAATTAATAACAACGTTTTTTTAAGTAGGAAAAGTAGCAAACGAGCGGACACGCCATCTAATCTTAAATGATACCTTAAGTCTTACCTGACTTCGTACATACAGGCATTGCTACTCCTGAGGACTGAAATTTTCATGTTAAATGTACGTGTAGTTGATAACCGCACCTCTTTAACCGAAACATAAGAAATTTACGGCGGATTATGAGGGCGGTAATCGTACCTCCCCGGACGAACTGTTATTCTGCCGCCTTTTTTATTCTGTTACTACTATGATCATCACTTACTACTTTCTCCTTTTTAGATTCGGTGTCCAAAAATCTAATGCCATCTATAAATCAATAGTCCATAAATCTAAGAATGGTGACCAAACAACATCAAATGGTCTGCATACCCTTTTGCTGTTAATTCAATTAGAAACTGGTTTATGCAGTTCATATCTCATGGTACTTATTTAGAGCACAAGACATTCATGCATAACTTTTATCTTGTGATCAATACGGAAGTCATGATGTTGTTACGAAGTGATATTTGTTTACATAATGAGGCAGGTAAAGAATAAATATTAGTTAAAAAAAAACTAAAAACACGCTTTTATATAAAAAAAATAAGTATAAATAAGAAAAAAAATGCAATGTAAAAAAATGTAGGTTGCATGGGATCAATAGATCACTGAAAAAGTACCCCACGCTTTTCTACAGTGTGGAGTTAAAGGGTGTTTTTTAGTTTTTTTTATTTATTATTCATTTTCTTTTCATACTATTGCATTGTCATCGGTCCTTGATAGGTGTGCAAAGTTTCAAATTAATCAGACACCTGGAAATTGGTCAAAATTATGCTCAAAGATTCCATTACATGCATACAACCCAAGCTAATAAAAGTGTGTTAAAAACTGAGTGTACTCAGAAACTTCTACGAATTTATCTACCATCGAGCTAATGAGCGGCTAGACTTGTAATATTATATTTTATAGACCACGTTAAGTTGTACCATGTTGTACTTACATAAGCCTTCCTGGTATCATAATCTACACACGAATGAAATTTAATTGTCTAAACAACATTTTACAAGCTCGTATGCTTGTGTCTAAGCCTTACCTATTTATATGATATCATAACATACAAAACCTTTTATAAAATATTCTGTCAGTTTCTTTGTTATTTTTTATCTAATTCCATTAGGTGGATTTGTATTATTTTTATACATAAATAGTACTTTACACGTATTATCGTAACAGTGCAACCTTAACTATTTTGTACCAGGATTGGAAGAACGGCCATTAAAAAGAAAATCTCTCTAGTAAAACTAAAGAAGCAATATGTCGAAATTAAGCTGATTGTACAGGATAACCTTTGAGATTACTAAGCTAATTTGAGAAGAACTTTACAAAAAAGATGAAATATCGTTCAGGGAGTATTACACGCTTCATTTTACTGCGAAATTATTTCTATCTTTCTTTCTAGTAAAATCAAAAACTGGTATCACGAGCAAAGCAACGTGCGTTTACTAGTTTAAACGTAAGAAAGTGTCGATAAAACATAGAAACCATGGTTTAACGCTCGTGGGGTAATTTTCTCTCATGTAACTGAGGTCATAGTGTGAGGTTTGTCTGTTTAAATCCCATAGTTATCGACATTGTTAATCTCTATATGGTACTCAACAAGGCCTATCTAATGCGTAAACACTTGGCTAGTGACCAAGAAAACAGATTTATATGTAAAATATGGTCTTATATATTAATACTACTATACATGATTTAAAACTAATCATGTAACGGGTAAACACGATTAAACGGCTAAACGGCGCGGTTAAACACAGTTTAGCCGTGACCACGAGCCATGTAACTGGTTCGAAATATCGGCAATTAATGATCTTTGATCTTTATGCTATCAGGTAGTTAGGAAAACTTAAAAATATTTACAATAATGAGGTAAAATTGCAGTTTAAGCACCTACAACATGATTGATCGAGCGTTAAAAGTTTTTGTTAAGTTAATTTAGAAAGAATGATTATTATGTAATAAAATAATCAAAGTTCCTTATTTAATTTTAACTCAACGCATCCAAATGTAATAATTAAGATAATAATTCATGTGGACTAATTAATGAATATATGCGTTTTACTAAGGAAGTGAGGATATGTATGAATCTGTTGCATAGTAAAATATGAAAACACAGACACAACCATCTTCTGGCTTCAACAGAAATTTTAATTAATTATTTAAACAACTGCTTGACCGGGGATTGAACTCGAAACTGTCTGCATAAATCGAAGTCATACACTCGTATTACTAAAAGTAAAAGTAGTCAAATTAACTCTTGCATTAGCATAAAAAAACTTCAGAGATACAAGGGAACACAGTTTTGCCCATTTTAAAAGCAACTATTTCACAAATATATTGCCATTTGACTACACAACTCTAAAAAAAAGTCAAATAACTTACTCGTAAATAACAGCCGACATCATTACTCATAAATTCCATTTCACAAACTGAGCCAAAACAAATTGCCCCAATGCCTTTTCTTTTATCTTCGGTGGAATGCAGGGAACTGGTTTCAGTAGGTTCGAACAAAAATCACGATAAAGCAATCTCATTGACTTGTAAGCCAACATGAAATTAACGAAAATGACAGCTTACATGACATGCTATATTAAAATACTTGCTGTACATACGTCAAATTCCACAAAAGGAGAAGTGAAATTCGGTCGTATTTGAAATATCTTCACCTTCCTGCCGCATTTTTGTTTTACGTTCAGTTTTATGAAACAAGTGGTATCACTGTCAAGCAGAAAGGTACCAGCGCTACTCTGATAATCCACCGTAAAATAAATTACATTTCGATGCCAAAAAAAATTGTTACGTAAACTACTTATAAGGAACCACCTTAATTTTCAACAGTAGCAACACATCTACTTACAACCTCAGACGGTATTTCAATCCAGTTTCAGATTGTGACGTGGATGTTCATTTGTACAGGAGACATGCACGCTCGTTTGCTATTCTTCTAAAATAAAAAAGACAAGTCCTTTCTTAATACGTACGTAGACGCGTTACCACTGAGGATTAAGATAGTCCCCACATTTATACCCAGTAAGAACACCTCTCTCAGCAAAAGTCAATTATTTCTTCACAGCATTTTATGAAGACGATAGTACTTTGGTCCAACTATAGTTCTACAACCTATTGCGTGTAGTTAAAGAAGATTAACATCATTATTCAAACCGCAAACTGCAGATGAGATTCATGTAGTTGAGTTATTGCGAGTTTGTCATCTTGAGCATTCACGAGGCTCGTTAGAACACAATGTGTTGGTACAAGGCTTGCTCTACGAGTCTAGGGGTATAGTTAGTCGCATGATTTATGATACCCGCGTGACGTAGTTATCATAGCGGTATGATACGCACGGTTTCCGATTCGATTCCCGGGCGGGCAGAAATGTAAAGATTAATAAAAGACGATGCATTTCGACTACTGAGTCTGAGTGTTTGTGTTTGACACAGTAACCTAACTAGATTTATTCTTAGTATGGGAGTAATTAGCAAAAACACTCCCCCTACATGAAACCCTCGTGTGTGTTTTTTCCAACTGTTACCCAACATCCTAAATTTGTAAGTATACAATGTAATAAGATTCATCATAAATCACTGAATTCAAAAGCCTTTTAATACTACCATTTAAAATTCGAGCTCATATAGGATCTCAGTCTTGTTTCTTATTGTACGTGAATGTCTATGGCTGCGACTTTTTAACATAAGGTGGTTTGCATGCTCGTTTGCTATTCTTCTCACATAAAAAATAAAAAAAAATGTTCCTTCAACCGCCTTGAACCAACAAGCAAGTTTACATCCAATGCCACATAATGAAACGACTGCGATCGTAAAATTATAAATAAGTCTACCAAACAAATAGGCTTACGAGGAAGTCGTGAAACGAAAAACTTAACATTTAACCCTTTGATGTTATGTTACATCATGTTAAGTTTATGTTTCATTGAGAAATTATTTGTTCATTAAATACAAAGTAACTTAAGTTACAAGTACTCCTATGGCTGCTTCATTAACAGATTAAAAATATTTAATTAACCGTTAATTAGTAAATCGATCAAGTTAATTTTTGAAGTGAAAATCTATTTTTCTTTCTATAACGTAGTAGTATTGTAAAGATAGCGTAACATAGCGTTTGACATCACGGCATATAAGTCAATTTTACCTCCAAGGCGCGATCTTACCTCAAAGCATATTACTGTACACATCAAGAAAACCTTTTTTTATTATTGCGAAAGAGTAAGAAGCGGGCATGCAGGCCACCTGGTGTTAAGTGGTCACTGCAGCCACCACATCCAATCTCAAATAGAACAGAAGTTCTATTTAAGGATGGACGCGGATACGTTCCTACTCTTGAGGACTAAGATGGTC
>DWON01004051.1:0-16900 GCA_018251015.1 Phocides pigmalion okeechobee | reverse complement strand
GCGGCGCGCGGCGGCCATTCGCGGCCCGCGGACCGCCCCCCGCCCGCCGCCCTCCGCCCGCGCCCCGCCGAGCGCGCTCGCTCAGTGCCTCGCGAGTCGTCGCCCGCGGTGCATGCGTTGCGCTTCTACAACTCCCGCGTTCGGTTGCAGATGCGAGCCCGCTGCCGCTAGAGCGATGCCGGCCGAGGAGGAACCCGCGGCGATGGACGGCCGGGATGGTGCCGATGGCTCTCCCCAGCAATTCTGCCTTCGCTGGAACAACTACCAATCCAACCTCGCCAACTGCTTCGATCAGCTGTTGCAGACCGAGTCCTTCGTGGACGTTACCTTGGCGTGCGAGGGCCAGAGCCTGAAAGCCCACAAGGTGGTGCTGTCCGCATGCAGCCCCTACTTCCAGATGCTGTTCATGGAGAACCCCTGCCGGCACCCGATCATCATCATGCGCGACATAAAATATTGCGATCTGAAGGCCGTGGTGGACTTCATGTACCGTGGCGAGATAAACGTATCGCAGGACCAGATCTCGGCGCTGCTGAAGGTGGCGGAGACGCTGAAGATCCGGGGGCTGACTGATGTGAGCGGCGATCACGCGGTGTTGCGACCGGGCGGTGTGGAAGCGCGAGCGCCCAAGAGGCCCACCAGCCGGGAGCCCGAGCCGCCGACGAAGGCCAGACGACGCTCTGGGGAGAGGAGCCCGGGACCGAGCCCGCGCGTGTCGCCGCAGGCCCCCGGCGCCGAGCTGCTGCCGCCGCCGGACGCGCCAGCGCCGCCGATGCCGCTGCACGCCGAGGACGTGGACATCCGACCCGGCATCGCCGAGATGATCCGCGAGGAGGAGCGGGTGAGTGCTCAGTGCTGTCGCGGGCGGCGAGCGGCGGGCGCCAGGCGACGCTCCAAAGTTTTCCCGCCGTCGCGCCCTGCCCCGCGCCGCCCGCCGCCTTCCAAACTTTTCCTTCCGTATCGCATTGCATAATTAACTCACTCGAGACGTGTGTGCTGCTCCTCTTTCGGTCTGCGACCTTGAAAATCGTGCACTTTAATGTAAAAGCGCCGCTCGCTCATGGGACGAAGTTTCGATCTGATAAAATTAGTCCCCTTCCCGTAGACGGTTAAAGTTTTATACGAATATTTTATTACGCGTCGCTTTTACAAGTTCCACATAAAGTTGCGTTCGGATGAGAGTATTGTTAGTTTTGATTGTGTAAACAGTCGGCGTGTATGGGGTGGGAGGGTAGAGACCGAAATACTTAACGGCGAGCTAGTAAAATAATCGTAGTGAATCGCAAAACAATCGGGCATGTGTGCGGCCGTAGGGGCGAGAATGGCGCGGCGCTCAGCTGTGTCGACTGTTGACGCGAGGGTTAGGGACCGGCTCGAGCGCCGACACCATTCTCATTCTTGTTATTATATTATCTCTCTTCAATAAAAAAACAAACACACTAACACTGTGTAAATATTCCTTTTATCTTCTTGTTTAAGAATACGGAAAAAGAATGCCGCTTCGAAAATCGCGAGCAGGTATTGCTTATCTAATCTTTGATCCATGAAATGGATTTTTATTTACATGTTGGTACATTTATTAATATAAATTTTCAATCACATTATTAAATTGCACATGAAAACAGGTATGTACGTACTTAAATTATTAATTATAAATATAATAAATACATAAAAAAACCATTTGTCATTATTTTACCTAATTGAACTAAAATTGTTGGTCACTAACCGGTAAAAAATAGTTACTGGGTATTCTTACAACTTGAATAAATACTATAAATTGCGAATAATAGCTATGCACTATTTTACATTATTCAGCTCAAAACTAAGCATAAAACGCGTAAATTCAATGTCCCAGTTACCCACCTACCTAGACGAACAAATTTTGTTCCATCTCTCAGAATTCCAACTTCGAACGCAATGTACCTTTAGTACCTAAAATGTTATAATTTAATTTCTACCTAAACACTCACAGGTGTATAAAAATATGTAGATACCTATCTAATTACTATCACCACCAATACATACAATAAGAAAATAAAAGTACTGTTAAAACAAATAAAGGTAGGTAGTTAGTACTGAGAAATATAAAAAAAATATCAGTAATTCAGATATGTTGGTTCTTACTTAACTAATAAACACAAACATGTTGGCCCAAATGTTAGAACCTCCTTCCTTGATCAAATATGTCGGTAATACGAACGACATTGTCTTACTTATGAATTTAACGAATTACACACACGTTAACATTACTAGTTTTTGCATTTGCGAGTAGCGTGCTCGCCTCTTATAATATCCACAAGGTGATAGTTATTTTATTAAACAGTTTAACATTACGACCCTTTATTTAAAATACCACATTAAAAATTCATATTTTAATATAACACTATTTAAAATTAACAAAATTAAAAACGTACCTTTTTGCAATTCATTTTAAATTAACAAAAATACAAAAAAATAATAATATATTAAATTTTACAAAATTAAAAAAGAAGAATAACCTGTATATCTATATATATCAAAGGAATATTTATATAGGCAGTTAAAAATATTTCTATGAAGACTCACGGGTCACAAAAATGTAACGAAATATATTTATAATATAAAATCCTTATCATGAAAAAAGAAAACACAAGTTATCTTACATGACAAAAAATATGTACCTATTTGGTTACTTAGGCACATTTTTGAATTTAAACTAAATAATTATTCACGAATATCACAAATCCAATACAATTCAACGCGAATACAATTAAAATTTTATAGACATGTGTAAATATCTTATTTAAAATATATAGGTAGGTATAATAAAAAACAATATTAACAAAAGTAAACGGAAGACAATAAATTACTTTTAAAAGTAATAACAAATAGGTAACTTTAAAAAAACGGAAACTGATCAGCAATTTAAATCATTCACAAAACTATGTCGTATCGTAACCTTTATATTTGAATATATGAAAGAATCAGTGAACTCGAGATTACATTACGGCATTCCGTAAGGTTCTCAGCATCCTGTCCCGGATATCCGGTTTAATCCGGACGGAAACGAGTCAACTTGATATAAGACAACAACAATGATAGTTTTAATCGTTATTGATCATCGCTAAGGGTTTAGCATTTTAGCTAATTCTTTTAAAGTTTTAAATAAAAAATGTACCTACTCTTTCAAAATGAAAAAATCAAAATGGGTTGACAATTAATATAATTATTTGATAGTTTAAAATATAACTGAATTGAGAATCTCATTTTTGTCTAAAGAACGCGTTATTCTAAAGAAGATGCTTGTAATGTTATGGAAAGGAAAATATTTAATTTTCTCGATGCTAACATAGATACAGGATAACGAACTTTACTTCTCACACCTCCCTACGATTTGCAGGCGTATATTTACACGATATATCTCAAGAGTATTTATACAATTACCTAATAAATATTAATTTATAAAAAATATAACCTATTTCATATGCAGGATAAGTGAAAAAAGAATTTGCGAAATCTGGTCACGGAGTAAATAATAATCTACAAACATACATAAAAATGCCGAGGAATTGATATCCTTTTGTAAAAGTCAGTTTAAAATTGTAACTGACTGCTTTCTGAACATGGAAGAGTGGTAGAAAAATTGTATTAAGAGCCTTTATTAACGGAATAGATGCCAGAACAACAGTTTTTAGAATTTTTGTATGTTTGTCTGTGTGTTTGAGCGCGATATCCTCAAAAACAGCTTGACGTATTTCGATGCGGTTTACACTAATGTATTGCAGTGAGCTTCAATTAACATTTAGTGGAGTTTCGTTTTAATCGGTTTATAAATAAATTATACGGTTTTATTTACTGAAATTAATATAGAATAACGAAAATCTTAAAACGATAAATAAAACAGTTACGTCAATTTGAAAGTAACGGGTGTGAGTAGCGGGTACATAAGAACATTTTACTGTTAGAAAATCTTTAAATCCCGTTTAGTCGATAATAACAAAATCGCAAGCAGTTAGTCTATCCATAAGTGGGTAGATCGCAAATAAATTCATACATTATCAATGCATTTGATTTTAAAAATATCATCACGGGATTCATACATTTTACTTACTGGATACTCACGATCAAAGATGTGTGATTTTTGATTGCTGATATTTCACAGTCGCATGGCTCGTAGTCACGGTTCAACAGTTTAGTCGTGACCACGAGCCATGCGAGTGGTTCGAAATATCGGCAATTCAAAATCAACAACCCTCACAACTCGCCGTAAAGCAACGTGTTCTTCATGTATTGTGTTCCGGTTAGGGAGGTGTGGTTGCCGGATACACACTATTGGAGCCGACCATCTTAGTCCTCATGAGTAGAAACGCATTCGCGTCCATCCTTAAATAGAACTTCTGTTCTATTAGAGATTGGACGCGGTTGTCCATGGGCTGCAGTGACCATTTAACACCAGGTGGCCTGCATGCCCGTTTCTTAGTCTGCAATTTCATTCGATGTAGGTTTTACTTAAACTTTTTACAGTTACTTTTTTATATAATGTAATTATTACGTTTATTTCTTTAAAAATGAATAATTGAGCTTGTGCTTACTACAAGACCTTTTGTCTACCTTCATAAGGACCGATGGCAATTATGATGTATGGAATTTGGAGTTATTTATGTATTGATTTTTTTATGTGAGAAGTAAGTAGCGTAAGTAGCGAATGTAAGAAAAGTAAGTAGTTACAGCCCATAGACATTCATGTACGATCGCAAACACGACCGAAATCCTATCTGAGCTCGAACATTGATGCGTTGCTACTCCTGAGGACTAAGATGGTCGCCTCGCTTCAATGTATAGCCGGTAACCGCACCTCGCCAACCGAAACACAAGTAATGATTCACGGTGGATTATGATTATTTATTTATGTATTGAAGTTGGGTCAATTCATGATTATTTGACCCCACTTTTGATCCACGCTGGTGGCAAGCTGGTTTTCTTCGCGAAATACGAGGCGAGGGTTGTCTCATGTTACGCGCAGTGAATTCAATGCGGGAATGTGGCCAGCGCTCTTGCCACCATGCCTCATGAAGAATGACTCCCTGTAGATTGTTTAGTTTAGGCTTTTATTGTATTAGGTTTAAGGTATTCAATGTTATATTGAGATTAAATAATCATGTTGAGTAATAAGTGTCGAGTTACTAGAAAACAAAAAACTATTTGTGAATTTTATTAATTGCTTTAAAAATATTTTCTTTTTCCTCGATTTTTTTAATCAAAGATTCATTGACCATATAGTATTCCTTCTTGCCCTTATCTGTAGGGTTGTCTATCGTGTATATTTTTAAATTAACGATTCTTAATGTGCCAACCCTGACGAGACGTTATCAGGTATTTAGGTTTTTATGTGAGTATAGGAGTGTAGCCAATGGGCAATTGATAAGGATTTCAGCCTTTCACACGGGATCCGGGGTTCAAATCCCAAGCGCACTTCCGTTCACTTTTTTTATTTGTACTCGAATTGAAAATTAGCTCTGTCCTTTACAGTAAAACTGAATATATTGAAGTACATACTTGAAGGTTTTATAAAGTTATTAAAGATGTTAGTCCTTCGTCTTTGGTCAACTGGACTATGGCCTAAAACTTCATTCTGAGGCCTTTGCCCAGCAATGGTATAAATATATGAGTGTATACAGGTGGAACCCTTGTCGTGAAACATACGGGAAACGTTCCCAATTCACCAACGGGATTAATACTGTATTTATAGCTGTCGAAGAATCCCATTGATAGCCTGCTTGACGTATCGGGTCATACCCATCTGACATGCAGAGTACCGGGTTCGATTCCCGGGTCGAAAACGATAAGCTCAAGTCAGCGTCTGGGTGTTTGTCTGCTTTTCTTGGTATCAGTGGCAACCACGAGACAGAAAAGCTTTGTGGGTTTGAGTGTAGAAGCGTTACATCTTGCGTCAACCGATACCCATGGCTGCAGTTTACCTGACAATAGGTTATAACTAGGTACAGCGATCAGTTACAACTTACCTTCAGATGGACTACAAGCGTTTTCACTTGTACGCTAAAGTTAATGAAAAACTTTAATTATTTTCTAAGTATTAAAATTCAAGAATAATTAACAACTGCGGCTATTATCTACATACAGTTAGCCGATATAATTAGTAATTACATTATAATTATAAATCATTAATTATCCTGTAGGTCAATTATTAATTATTTACTGCACGGAACAATGAATTTATGTTTTGTTTAAATAATTATAACAATGCCTATTTACTGCTTTGGAAATCCGTCGGTAACTGACCGCATCCTTCCTTTGTATCAAATAATTCATTTCCCAGTTACTTATAGATTACAAAAAAATCCATTTTGTAATGAATTTATTGAAATTTTAAAATTATGTTGACTACGGTATATATTTGTCATTTTATAATATAACGAGTACTCACGATTAACGCTTTATAACCATCGATATTTCGGTCCAGTTGTACTCGTATCTCCACTAGCTCGTCGTCACGGCTAAACTTTGGCAGCTTTGCCGTGACCACGAGCTATGCATCTGGAATAAATGCCGCGATGATATTAGTTTAGAATCTATTTGTCACAGCCAATATTTTTATCCGACATCTGTTACACTTTAACTGTATATTGGAGTACAAAACGTGCAGAATATAATGTAAAGAGTAGCAACACATCTGAGATCGACTTCAAGTCGGACTCATGTCACGGAGGTAGTGAAGATGTTGGGAAGCAGTGACTGATGGTATATCAGGACATCGTGCTCGTTTGCTTACCATTTTCCAAAAAACTTGTTTTGATGTTACAGGTTTTACGAGAAAACTATAAAAAACAATGAGCTTAAAAAGTTGTTTTTTAAATCGCAGACATATACATATTATTTGTATTGCCGTGTATTTTGATTGCGTTGACTTAGATATTTATTAAAGAAATACATATTTACAATACTGAACATTTTAAAAGTAATTATAATAAAAGCCTAACGTAAGCAATCTAAATGGAGTCCGTGGCCATATGATATATTATTTATTCACAAACATCGCATTGAGGGTATAATGCAATCATAATATTTTGAGAAAACAAATAGTATGAAAAATCATCGAATATTTTTAACTTCTTGCCGAGTGTTACATCTCTGTCATTTATATTTTAGTGTGATACCTACATTGTAACCTAATGCTAGCCAGCCGTCCAATCATAGTGCCAAAACAAAAAATCCGCCTTTCCCGGATAATTTGGTTATGAAGACCAGATGAGACCGCCGTCAACGAAAATGCATCAAAAAGTAAGAGAAATTTTAAAAAATGCAAGCCGACGACCCGCCTGTAAATAGCTCCTACGTTGTCAGAAATTAGAAACAGGAATAAAAAACTGCTCACATATTCTATGGTGTTTTTGCTATAAAAAATCTTAGTCATGTGTCCAAGACAATTTGGACGGTTAATAAAACTTGAAAACATTCGGGTACTCTCGTTCTGTGGTACCGTACAAACTTAATTATGTATGAATATTATTCATCCGTTCCGGCAATACTTAGCGGATTTAATATTTCATAGACAGATGGCTTTCATTTTTGTTGCGTATATTTCGTTTGCTTATTACAATTTTTGGTGTAAACCGTAAAAAATTGTTTTAAACTTCATACCTTTATCCTTGACAAAAAAAGTTTGGGGAGACTGAGGAGTAGCTCATTTATACGATTTTTTTTGAAAAAAGAATCGAGTAAGGAATATGATCCTCATATTAGAAATATCACAAACTGCAATAGCGTGATACTGAAAGGTGTATGCAGGTTCTTGGACCTACGTTTTATAAAACTATGAATAGTTTATAAATAGATGGCAAAATCATTGTCCATAGCTACGTACTCGACAAAATTAAAAATTCCTAAGAACATCTTTGTCCTGATCAAAGACAAAAACGTGAAAAAGATTCATCAAACAAAACGATCAGAGGAACGTGCGAGCAAAGAGCGTGCGTATAATTAAAATATCCCTAATATGGATTAAACAAGAGATTGCATAATCCTTTCGGGGCGCAGCGTTTGAAAATAAAAAGAAGGTGCACTTACAATGGAGGTCTCGTCGTACGTACAGTGCCATCTACCGGAAAATAGACAAAGAAAAATGGCAGACGGATGGACGCGTACGACGCAAAACTCCGGTTCCAAATCACGTACGGAATTCCAAAATTACTCTTCTATTATAATGTTCGATTTTTCATTCCTACGGTCTTTTAGAGACCACTGTAAATAAATGGCTCGAAACTCGGCCACTACCATTGTTTGCTGAAAGTTGTAGGCATAATTTAGTATTTTGCGACCAAAAACTAGGTCTTTCTTGTAACAAAAGGATATTGTTCCAGTACAATTAGCAACGCAATCAGCATAGATAAGTGAATGTTTGCATTATTGAGTCGAGTATTACAATTTGAGTACAGGTGCCCGTGTGTGGGTGCAAGAGTATTTGCAGAAAACATGACCAACTTAAAATGCTTTCATTATTTGGTTGGAAGTTAGTGGTCGGACTGTAAACGAGGTGACAAGCTAACGTTCGTAGTCTGGTAAAACTTTAGGATAGCTGTGTAGTTGTCAATTGTCTGTTATGAGAAACTATAAGGTTATAATTACAAAAGAATACCTTAAATATTGGGTGCTATAATGTATATAAAAAATGGAATCCATTTTAAGAATACTTAAGTTTATCGATAAGTAATATAAATATTACAAACATATTTTATATCCAACGATAATTGCATACATATAATTGAATTTGACATTTGACATTGCTCGCCATTTAACATTTTTCAAGTGGTTTTGAAAAATAATATTGAAAATACGTATTGATATTATTTTAATTGGCGATAATTCAATTATTACGCAATTGAAAGGCCCTTTCAAGCAATCGCGTTTTTTATTTTAATGTAACAATTACAAATTAAAAATTTAAATTTACACACAGTTTACAATTTTCTTACACGAGGTAGTGTCCATTTTACATTCAGGCGATGAGATCACTACTCGTTACTCTGCAGCGTTGAAACAAGTCCTTCCTGTCATTTTAAATTTGCATTTCGGAAGTTAAAACGGTTCTAGTTACCGCATATTACTTTGTATATAAATACACAGTATCATTATAGTAGTGACATATTACTGAATACAAGCTTTACTGAAAGTAATATTCGACAAAAAAGAGGACTTGAGATATATGTAGAAGATAAAAGTAGGTATAGAAACATAAAAATGTATACAAAGCTAATGAAAATAGAATCAGATTTACGTTATTAACACTATCGATAATAATGGAAATTACCTACGCTATAATAACATATGGAAAACAAAGAAATGTAACATAAAACTTTTCAATTAGAACAATAGGTGTACGAGGCACGTGCGTCGTATTTCAATTAGCGTTCGTAATTAAAAAAGTAAGTAAAATATAGTATTAGGCTAGAGATTAATTTATGCTTCGATAACACTATAGGTATTTATTATAGCCGCTGTTCGATTAATTCTGCAGAGTTAGTCTGAGAGTGATAAGGTGGTGTTTTATTGCTTGGTAGGCTTTCGCGCCGGCTCCTATTTAAAAGGGGATTAGGAAAAATTTTACTACGTACCCCGTACTCACGATTTTTGATTGCCGATATTTAAATCTAGTTGCATGGCTTGTGGTCATAGTGAAACTATTCACTTGCAACTAGTTCGAAATACCTGCACTCAAGATATAAAATCGTTAATTGTAATCACCCAGTATAGAGTAAAATGTATAAATGTATAAAATAATACTAGTTTAAAATCATAGATACGAAAGATTTTATTTTCATGAAATGTCCAAATTATTAGTAAAGGCTTTTTGTGTTAGAGTTGCGAATGGACAGATCACCCGTTATTAAGTGGTCATTACAACCAATGAACATTCAAATATTACAAAGGAGACTGAAGCCTAATTTGAACTCGTAAGAAAATGGGCTGGTATTTACTAAGTTACTCGTCTCTGATTTCTTAGTGGCATCTTCTCCAATGTAAAAACGAGGGTTGCGTCACGGCGGATTATGACGGCGGCGGTGGTACCTCTACGGTCGAACTGTAGTTCTCCCACCTTTATACTTTTAATTTGTCATCTTCTTGGGACTTCTGTTACAAATACTTATTTGATAAATACGGACGAAGCCGCGGGTACAACTAGTTGAAACTAACGCCGGTACAACCGGATTGAATTATGCAGGATGCAGTACACACGTCTCATGTCCTGTCTTCAGTGTTTAAGTGATTACGAATACCACCAGCGAGCGAGTCTTATTATAAGTAACATGTTCTATTTACATATTAGTTACACTTCTTATCTGTAATTCTTATAGAAATATGAATAAACCAGATTTATAATTATTATAGCTACCAGTTTAATCAAATCAAATATATTTTGTTGTACACCACAAACAATACACAAGAACGGAAAATACAACAAAACAAAACAAATATAGCAGTGGTGACCAAAAGGCGGTCTTATCGCTACAGTAGCGAACACTTCCAGACAACCTTTAATAATGTATTAAGTAGTACAAAGAGCTTGGTACATGTATTGTACAAAATGTCTTGCTGTGTAATGACGAGCTTCTGAAGAAGCGACGAAGTAACGAATGATAAAAGGTGAATGTACAGTAGGCAAGACAACAAAACCATATTATAGGTATACAAAAACAAAATCGCTTTACAAAAAAAAAATAGTCAGCTTCATTGACTTTGGGCTGGGAACCCAAGATACTGGCAGCATTTCCACTTTGTATAGTAATGCCAATACGCTGGGCGAAATGCATGCCGGCTCTCGGGTCACCGGAGACGTTGACGAGACGAAGTGAAATTTGTTTGAAAAATGTTCACGACTCTAGACCCTAAATAATATTATATTTACAGGGCAATTTTTTCTTAATTATAAAAATTAAGTATAACATAACCTATTTCATAATGTACTTGTTTAGTTCTTCCAATTGATAAATAAGAGACATATTAAAAATACTTATATTAGAATGATATTTTCATTGTCAATTAGATCAAACTTAGAAATGATTTTTTATTAGGATTTTATTCATATATTATAAGTTTAATAATCAGAGACAGTTTTTAATGTTTATTTACAGTAATAATTCATCAGTCATTTGGGGATAAACCAGCGGCTGGGCAAGAGCTTAGTAAACTTTCTTAGTTTCGTGTTTATTACAGGAAAACTTGTTTCCGAAAGGGATGTCTGATTGTAAAGTTTTGAGCATATTACAAATTATCTGTGGCTTTAAAAATAAAGTAAAACATCGGGAGGAAGCTTACTATTTAAGATTTTTCCTCAAAGTATTCAAATGTATAGAGTTTAAAAATCTGCTCTTCGCAAGGTGGACCGCCTAGCCCTGCTACAGATAAATCCAAGCATTATTAACTCACAGTCCTTTTCAAATTGTCAGTATATGTCAATCTGTATTTATAAATATTATAAAATAAAGTCTCCCGTTATGTCTGTCTGTTCGCGATAAATTCAAAAAGTACTGGACGGATTTTCTCACAGTTTTCAACAACAGGTAGAGGGATTTCTGAGTGAGTTTCAGTTTGATAATAAGTTAAGTTTTTTCGGAAACTGGACGAGAAATTAAATAGTTAAATTCAATAACGTAATACAGTCGTCGTTCGAAATATATGCTTCTAATTTTTAGTTTAGCTACTAGGTAATGATTAGATGCATGTATGAAAGAAAAATAATGTAAGTAAATATAAACTCTATTTACCGTGCGACGCTGGCCCGGGTCGCTAGTGAAATATAATAATTATTTAGAACTTAATATAATTAACCTCGCTCGTTGGTAGGGATTGGAAGTGACTTAACAGTTTTTTCTCACTGTCATGCGAGTTTGACCACAATCTCACCAGGAATTACCATATGACGCTAACATATACATGCTATCTCACTAATGCACAGAAGCAGCGTAGCTTCCCAGTCCTTTTGTCAGTAGCTCTACGTAGAGTTTGAATGTGGCTTTAAGATTGAGCCGCGTAGAGCAGCGGCAACGAGACGCGTACGCGGAAGGTTCCGCGTTTGATTCCCGGATTAACATGTTGTTATGTGCTTACTGCCGCCCATAGACATTTGTAACCATTTCCGTATAGATCTAGTGTCTTAGATGAAGTCGCCACTGATGCATTGCAGGGGGACCCCTGCCGCCCTCATAATCCGCGGTAAATCAGCTCTTACGATTCGGTTGAAAAGTTGCGGTCCGGTTACTCTTAGACGCGAGTAGACTTTTTTTATTACATCCCGCTGCTTTTTATTATGCAGCACCCTTGATTTTTTTAACTTGATTGGTCTTTACAATCTTTTAAATATTTTGAATTATATAGAATTTTTTACATGGAAATCAAAGTAACCAAAAAAAAATAGAATCATCGGCCCTCAGAAGTAGCGGCGCATCTATGCACGACGTCAGAAAAAACTTAATACGTTTACGAGTTTGGGCGTAGATGTCTATGGGCTTCGGAGACTATTTACTCGTAACCTCAAATAGCTTGGAAGCACCTTTACTACTTTCCTAACATAAAAAATATACATTTCTTCTAACATGAAAATTAACTTTATGAATGTTAGGTTCCGAGTATTAGGTGGCCTGGATTTCTAACCTACATTTTAATGCCGCGGCGATAAATTTGGCGATTAGTCCGGCCTTATTGACTAATCGGCAAAATGCAAAGACTTGGAATAATATTCTAAACAGCGCTCGAACTATCGGCCATTGGTCGTAAAGATAACGATAATTATGTTTGTAATGGTGTGATTCACTGTTCAATTTCGCCTTTATTCGCGCCACGTGAATAAGCGGCCATGACGTCACCGAACTTTGTGACGTCACTGTGTGAAATCTAATCTAGTATCTTAAAGAAAATGTTAATAACGAATCGTAGAAAAGCTAACATATAAGTAAAAAACGTTCTGGTTTTATAAACCAGAACTTCTCAAGTCCTCTGAAAAGCTGTTGTTAGTACTATAAGTAATAATTTGTACCAGAGTGATGACTATTAAAACTGATACACACAGTATTAGTTACACTAGCGAAAACTAAGTTGAATCAGGATAACCTGACCATAATAGCTACTTGTTATTCCTTTATGCTTAAGATATAGAGATTTGACTAATAATCGACAGCTATTGGGCAATCATTTAAATTGGTATGTAATCCATATTAATCAATTTGGGTGATATAAAAGAGTGATAGACTCAGAGATCAAAACACAACCGATAGAATTCTGACCTTTTGCAGATAGGTTTTGTATAAAGGGAAACAGAGAACCTTTCACACCTGAGAGGGTAAAATAGGGGTTGAAAGTTTGCGTGGATGAGAGCGTAACCGCAGGTAATAGTTAATGTTAGATTATCTGTAACTGTTTAAAAAAATCAAGAAAAAATAGCATGCCGCAGAATCGTCTTTTTAAAATTTCCTTTCAAAAAGCATATTTAAAATACTATTTTAAATAATGCAATTCAATTTCAAATAATGCAATCTTCATTTCACTTGATATTTATTTTCTTGTTACAATACATTAATTTTATACGTAACGAGTTGAAATTTATTTTTCACCAATTAATATTAATTTATGCGTGAAATTAAAAAATATATGTTCTGTTACCAATCACGGCGACTGAGAAACTTAATTTATATTGGAAATTAGTAATAGTTACGCTCGGTATATTTTCGTTCATTAGTTTTCAATATTTAATTTAATATAACGATACCGGTGTTTAGTATTTACACCGATTGAAATGAATTGATAAGAAAGCCTGGGATTGAGCCAACCTCACCGGCCTATTTCTATTTCCCATGTAATAGTTTCATTTACTCGATATTGTGAGATGGCAGTGGAGAGATTCTTACAGACGATAAGCTGTCTTGTGTGCTATCTTTCTAAAGCTATACTGTATAAAGTGTATGTTAGCGATGACAGATTTATAAAGAGTGCCGAGTTTTTCCGTCGGCTTCTTCCGGTATAACTCAGCCAAGAGGACGTTCAAAGCTGGTGATCTGAGTTTGCATTGTATCTTCAGCAGTCATTAAATATATGTAGATGATCTTATAATGAAAAAAAAGTATTTGAAATATAATTTGAATTACTAGATAATAAATCCATGTAAAAGTATCCACATATAAGTACATATTATCATTTTTGGATTAAAACGATGTTGTAGTAATTTTGCGATTATTACAACTGCAACGTAGGAGAACTTTGGCGGCAGCTGCCGATCAGCTCCAGTGCACCAGTTTCGCTGAAGAGGTGTGGTTTTCAAACTTATAACATTAATACTTTTTCAATATTCCATACGTTAATTACTTTTTTTATATCTCAAGGGAAATTTACATTTAAACTTTACAAAATAGAGTTATTTTAGCTTTTGCCTACGGTTTTGTTCGTGCAAAAATCGACATTTGAAACCTTCAATCACCTTTCACAATATTTCATCACTTATTTTATCTCTTTGAGATGGAACTTCCAAAATTCCTTTCTTAGTGTTTATTTATGCTATACAAAGAACTTATATGCGAAGTGAGTATCAGTATTTTAGGTTCTGCGGCTTCGGTTATTGATTTCTGGGACCGTCAGTGGCCATCCCCTTTTATATATAAAGATAATTACCACACGAGCGTAAGCTCGTCTTGGAAAAGCGAGGAAATGTTCAATAGGTATTGTTTTTACAACAAAGTGGTGGATAAACTTTGGTGGAATAAAAAGTACCCAATCCAGCCTTTAAAAATAAATTAAGTGAAATTCGTCTGCATTCATTGCATAGTATTTTACCGAAGAAATTTAGAACCTTAATCAACGCGTCCGATACAAAGGGGCGAGCGATACACGAGTTGATTTCGTACCACTACTTTACAGTTATCTGGAATGAGTGGACGACGATAGATATATACCTTATATAGTAATCGATAGTTAATCGTGAGTACCAGGCTCTTAGTAAAATGTATATTTTCCGCCATAATATTACTTCAAAATCAGATAAATACCTATCGTTACCCGAACAGCCTAGATATTATATAAGTGGTAGTTAATAACTGTGGACATGTATTTTAAAGATGGTAGAGCCGTTAGAGCTCGCCCGAGGCGGCACCACCGATACCCTCATAAAGCAACACGTTCTTCATGTGTTGTGTTTCGGTTAGGGAGGTGTGGTTGCCGGAAACACATTATTGGAGGCGATTTATTTAGTCCTCAAGAGTAGGAACGCATCCGCATCCATCCTTAAATAGAACTTCTGTTTAATTTGAGATTGGACGTGGTTGTCCATGGGATACAGTGACCACTTAACATCAGGTTACCTGCATGCCCGTTTATTACTCTTTCATAATAATAATAATAATAAAAAAATGCTATCGCCATCGTCATAATGAAGAAATTCTTGCGTTTCGGTTGAAGAGGTTTAGTTACAGGCTACAGGCAGCAGAGGCGATAATCTGGGTCCTTAAGAGTAACAACGTGTCTATGTATGACTTAAGATTGGACTTCAGTCCTTTTTGAGCTTGTTGTCAATAGGCCAGAGCGATTTTACCATAAGGCATCGTTTGCTACTCTTGAAACATAAAAAAGATATTTAAATGTATGTATACGAGACCATTGCCACAAGATGTGTTAACCAGATATATGAATAAAATATTTCATGGGTTGAATGAAATATTAGTTTATTCAGTGCATTGTTTCTAGCAGATTTAAAACAACTAAAATAGTAGTATAAAATATGTGGATCAGTTAAATATGTATGTCCGTTTCAATCATTGACCCGTTTATTTTGGGAACTGTTTATTGTAGACATTGAAATTTTATCTTGATTTTCTACCGAAATAACAGATAAGAACGTATTTTTTTATATTTGTTTAATGTTATTTACGAGGTTCAATCGGATATTGCCCCGGTTCTCATACGTTTGCCGGATATACATACAAGTGAGGCGATCTCAGTAATAGACATTGAAAAAACCTACTTAATCCTTAAACATTTATGTGCCTTTGTACCTCCCGTGAGAAGTTAAAGATATCTGTGGGTGTAGGCCCAAGCTACCAGTTTCTCCTTTCGTAAGCTACGCTAATTCATTCTTCATTCGTGTTCAAACAAGTGCCTTATGGTGTGAGTGAAAAATTCACAAGCCAGCTAATTGGCATCGGACGGAAGGATAAGGAGTGAAGACTTCAGGCCATAAATGAATGAGTGATTTGAAAAGGTGACTGATTTGTACGAATCGGAAATTTAAATTGAACAAAGTGTCATTCGCGGTCGACGACCAGACGTGTTGTTTGCTTTCATACAATATTAAACAGCGGACAGTTGGATAACCGTTTTAATGCGGTTTAGCTTAAGTTTCTACATAAAGTGGATAAAGGTGAAATCACAACATGAGTTTTGCTCTATTAAAACAGAAAAAATATTCAAATGATCACCTTAATCTTAGTGTTTTCATACATTTTACTATATAACGGGTACTCACGATTAATGCCTTTTAATTGCTAATATTTCGAACCAGTCGCATGGCTCGTGGTCACGGCGAAACTGCGGTGGCGGAGGGAAATTATTGACAGGTGGTAGTGACAGATTAATCTATCTACCTTACATCTAGTTCATTTTTATTTTTTACGAACTGAACTTTGTACTATTTGTGATTTACATAAATTAAAAAGCCTTAATTTTTCACGTATCTTCAATAACTTAAATTAACTAATTGTCTGCTCATCTTGGGTACGTGAGGCCTCCCATATACGGCTTAATTTTTTAGATAATTTGTAATATACTCACCGCTGAACCTTCATTCTACAAATTTTACAGATAGATTATTTACATAACATAAGTTAGGTGTAGAAAATGAAATTTTAGAAATGGCACTCTCAAGGGT
>DWON01004050.1:0-16901 GCA_018251015.1 Phocides pigmalion okeechobee | reverse complement strand
TTTTAGCATTAAGTCCGCCTTTTGTACCACTTTATTGTATTTGGTATAATAAAGAATAAATAAATAAATAAATATGTCGGTACGTCTCTCGTGTTAACTTTATTACTCCTGCATGCCATTTGTAATGCGAGTTTTAAAATGCACTATCGCAATCGATTCTATATTTCAAATATGGATAAAATATCGTCATTATTAAAAAGCGTAGATTAATTTCGTTAATCGAATGTATTGATGTAAATCGACAATATAATTGACATTTTACAAAAAGGTAAATAAATCCAGTCTGAATTTACTACCTGTTTTAAAATATTGTATTAGGTAATTCAATGTATAAATAGACCAAACGTGTAATTTTATTAACTACATCCAAAACAGGATGCTTAATAGCATTTATATGGTATTTATAGACTGCAAATTACTATCAGCCTTAACTGATTTTAATATAGCGCAAAATCGTATGATCAGTTGCAGTACCAATTGTACGCAATATGAAATGGAACTCATTAATAAAAATATCACAACATAACATTTAATTGTAAATTCATATTTAATTGTTCTAAATACACAGAATAGAATACAAGTGTTCGGTGATATAGTCAAAGTTACTTAGAAAGAGTTTATATAATGCGGCGTCACAACGGTATTGTGGTCCTAATGTAAGTATTATAATGTATACCATACTTATGTGGGTTCAGTAAATAAGCTATTAAAGAAACCCTTACAATTTAATTTGTTAATTCATGCGTATGTCACACCAATTTTACTCGTAAATACTACATAGACGGTATTTGGAATAAGTAGTGTTCTACGGCGCTATGTAATGATATAGTAAAATTACGAAAAATTTGAATATAAAATACTCCATACATATTTTTTAAATTTATTTGACAAAGATAAGCCAACGAAGTTGTAGGCTACCTAATATTAAGTATTCGCAGGCCATAAACATCTGCGTACAACTCCAAACAAAAAAATACCTTTGGTAGTACATACTGGTCGATGCATTGCTACCCCTGAGGAAGATGATCGTCATGCTTCCAAGTGTAGCCGGCAACTGCACCTCTCCATCCGAAACAAGAGTTGTTTTACGGTGGATTATGAGAGCTGTTGTGCCACCTTCCGGATCAATCGTCTACCCGTTTGTCACAAATATTCTACTCAGAATCTATTAACAGCAGATATATAAAATTTGAATAACAGATATGTTCTACAAAACACTGTCCAGTGATGAATGAATAATGAAATTACTAAGAGTAACTACGATAAATTAGATGTGACAAATGTAACTTGGGGGAAGGAAAAGAGGCTCTTGATAGATCAATCTATGAAAATTTCTGTTCCGGCAAAATGTTTGCTCGACTCTGTGTTCGTAGCGACCACAATACATAATACATAATATAACTTAAAAGTGGGAGAACTACAGTTCTACCAGGGAGGCATCACCGCCACACTCATAATCCACCATAAAGCAACACTTGTGTTTCGGTTGGAGAGGCGCGGTTGCCGGCTACACTGATGCGAAGCAACCGTCTTAGTCCTCAGGAGTAGCAACGTATCTACGTTCGATCTCAGATAGGATTTCATTAGCTTGTGGTTGTACGTGGATGTCTATGGGCTGCAACGACTTAACATCAGATGGTTTGCATGCTTCTTTGCTGCTCTTTTCACATAAAAAATACATGTATACCTAGTGGAATTGAGAATAGCTATCTATATATTTTTAATTGGTACTAAAAAATTAGGTTACTAGGTCGGTTTTTCTTATGTGAGAACATTCGAGCAAAGGATGACAATAATTTAATTCGGATTTAATTTTATTGAACTGGCTGTTAAAGACAGTCAATAAATACTGACCTTTGCGGGGGACCCCTTTCCAGGTAGTAAAACTTTTCGTGACTCAAATCATTTGCACCATCGCTTACTATTTATCTTTTTTATATTATCTGTAACATTCAACTTCCACCAATTACCATTAGGTGGACTGTACGCTCGTTTACTGCTTTAATTTTAGATATAAAAAAACAAATGCAAACGTACTGGCTACAAAAAAAAAAAATTTTTTTTTTTCACAAGTTTTAGGCAATGTCATTTTAACATTAGAAATTGGGTTGTAAGCGTTAACTTAATAAACGGTATAATACGTAAGACACGTAAGAATAAAATATGACATAATTCTGTGTTATAATACCTACAGACGTTGCTTGTTATTTAAGCCTTTATATTATATGCCGACCCAAATAAAGAAGAAAAAACAGTGATGACGTACGTGATAATATATGCAATTTTTTACACAAATAGCTTATTTAAAATTACTATCACGAAAATATTTGATGTTTAAAATATTTTTCTTTACATTTATTCTTAAACTAGGTACTCGGCAAAGCTTCGCTCGGGTAACAGATTTTATATTTACTTACATTATTTTTCTTTCATACATGCATCCAGTCATTACCTAGTTGCAAATGCAATAACTAACAATAAGAAACATCTATTACGAACGACGACTGAATTACTATATTGAATTTAACTATTTAATTTCTCGCCAAATTTACCAAACCTTCCTCAGGAATAATTCTGCTTGATGTTGAAAATTGTGAGAAAATCCATCCAGTACTTTTTGAGTTTATCATGAACAAACAGACAAACGCGACGGGGGACTTTGTTTTATATTTAAGAATTCACACTAATTTCGACATATGTAGATATATATGATATAAAATGGTATCAATAGGAGTTACTTTTGCACGTATAATGTTAAACTGTGGAATCGCAACCCTTTATAGTAGGTACCTATAGAAGACCTGGATAACAAACCCTATCGAAAGTAGGTACTTATGTATATCCCGTATTATAATTTTAGTATCATTCAAAAACGTATCGTAACGTTACCTCCAATCCACATATTCGATATCCAGATGATAACCGGAAGTGGTTTAATTTGTGGGTAATCAATATTTAGATTTTTTAGTCTCCAAAAAGGTTTGACATTTAAATCTTGGCACAATCACAATAAGGCGTTGATGTTGTTATTTAAATGTCTTGCATTTATTGCATACGAAAGGGTATAGTTTATGTCATAAAGTGCACCAGTAAGAATGGTGACGCGTGGACAGTGATTAACCTTTTACATATTTCCTGGTATGGCTCATAAAGGTGGAACATAAAACTATATTGTAAAAAGCTATGATATCGGATTCATTTATGGAGGTTTTGAATTGAAAAGAGACCGCCTAAAGATCCGAAAATATTTGACTATCACGAAAAATACAAGTAAGCTATGCCGTTTTACAAAAATTGATAAAACGTTTGTATTTGTTTATAAGTACTATGTAGTAACGTAAAGAAGAACAACATTTTTATTAATAGCAACACGTACTAAACTAATCATGTTTTTATCTATCATCCCAAACAAATATCTATGACATTATATAAAATTTAAATCGTGTAGCAATGAAGTAAATTATCAGTTAAGACAATTGAAAATATTTGTTTTTAAGATGTAAATAAACCAAGATAGAACTGTTGACGTGATAATAAGTAATTATTGCGTTTTATCAGAAGTCCAGCTTAGATTTACTAAAGACTATTGTTGCTCATATAAGAGAAGTTACACCATCGTTAAACTTCACTTATATAAGTACGGTTCGAATCCTAATTTATTTTGTTAAAACATAAAAAAGAATTATGATCTGAATTTTTCGGCTTTTTTCTTATCATTGTGAATTTCATATCTCTGAAACAAGACCGATTTAGTTGATTCTTTACCATACATACTACCATACATACCAAAGAATGTATCGTGGGTTGAGTTTTTTTTTCTCCCGGTCAATCTTAGCCAACAGGACGCTCAAAGCCGATGTACTGATTTAACACTATACCCTTGACGTTCGTTAAGTGTATGTAAATACCTTACAATGAAATAAAATATTTGAATTTTGATATTTGAGTCATTTAAAAGTAAAATGTGTTTCTCTATTGACTGTACAATTTATCATACGATAACTAATTAGGTATTATGAAGTTTTATACCTTGCTTTTTTATACCCCGTACAAATATGACGCGACTAAAGCTATTTTGTAAGCATTTGAACACTTACATTCGCGCAAGGGTCAAATAATGTGACATTGGTGACTAAAACAAACCATAGAGAATTCTACAATCTTAAAAAATACATGCAATTTTTATAACGTGACGATTTCCGTTACATGCTGCTGCAGCATAGTGTTGAGTATCTTTTAACAGTAAATAGTTCAAATAGATAAAAAACAACAACAAAATACAATAAAATAGCCATTTCAATTTAATCATCTGTATTAAATTGTTCATTTATACGTTAAAGGTAAAAGAACTTCTTAAGTCAAGGGTACAATAACTAAATGCATATGTATAGCTTTACCAAGAATGTCTTAATTTCAATATATTTTACGATCATGTAGATGTATGTAACAATTATACGAAGGCCAAAACAAGGTTTTTGTTGTATGCACCTCAATTAATATGGTTGTTTATAAAAAAGGGGCCAAACACAATAGATATCATTAAAATTTATGCTTTGTCATAGAATGTAAAATTAATCGGCAACTAAGTTGCGTAATATTCATGTTTAATTTTAAATGTCGTTTTCGACGTCTTTTTCATTTCAACTGAGAATCCCTTCAACAAATATGTATCTTATTTTATTAAATTGTACTCGTGTATTGTAATTTAATATTGTTCAAAATAATATATGAGAAGATTTATTGACGTCTTGTCTGAGTTGGTGTATTTTTTAACAGATCCCTATTCTAAAGTCGTTTGGTAAGTGTACCTTATGAGTTATATGAAAAAAAGATGCCGTTAATATACAATACAATATTACATAAATAAAATACAATGTGCTACATATTAAAGCATTCCCTTTTTCGATGTTAGGAAATAAGATAAAATTTTGGACAACCGAACCGTTACACCAAAAAAATACTTTATTAAAATTTATTTACCTATGAATGGGAAATTAGGTATCTTTAATAAAAATAAATTATTTTTAAAAACTATAAAATATCTATAGATGGTCTATACCTTTTCCGAATTTTCTATATTCTAAGGTTCATATTTTTGATGGTTTTTACAAATTATATTACTACTCTAATGAGTTTCGCTTCCAAGTTAATAGAAGCTTCAAACACTCAATGGGAATAAATAAGAATAATTTACACCTCCAATTATTCATCGAATGTCAAACGACTTGTTCATAAAACCAATATACTTATTAAAAATCCAAGATAACTCCATACGGATATTTTAAGATAATAAGGTGCGAAGTTCTCGTTGGACCAGTTCATTAAAGGTTCCGTGATATAAAAAATCTCAAATATCACATATCTCAAAAATTATATAAAATATCTTATTCAAAAATTTTGTTGATTTTTTTTCTAAAACCATTATTTTTTAACACGCTTTTATGAGCCTGGGTTGTATGTATGTATGTAATGGAATCGTTGAGGATAATTTTCACCACTTTCCAGATATCTAATTAAATTGAAACTTTGCGCACGTATCAAGGATGGATGACAATGCAATGATATGAAAAAAATTTAAAAATAAATAATAGTTAAAAAAAACTAAAAAACACGTTTTTATAAAAAAAAAACTAAAACAAGCATAAATAAGAAAAAAATATTAATTAAAAAATATATTACATGGTTTCTTTTATAAAAGCGTGTTTCTTAGTTTTTTTTAACTGTTATTTATTATATTTCGCCCCTCGTTCTGAAGTTTAAATGTAGAAAGCTTCTGTAAGGTTTTATTCCTCAAAATTAACAATAAGTTAAAAAAAAATAGCACATTACATTTACAAGGTGGCCATTTTGAAACCTTCGTACCAGTTTAACAAATGCCTATATTTAGTAGGTTTTTTTTTCATTCCTCAGTTACATATATATGTTACCGTTAGAATGCATAAAACGTTAATGTGCCACATCAACTAGGTAATCTGCAGATGGTCTGATACGATTCGTTAAAGTGTAAAATTTTAATTAATAAAGCTCTTATTTGCACTTTACCTAGTAAGAGTGCATTAATTCTAATGTAGCATAATACATAATGAACAGGTTATCGGTCAGTGTTTAGGTAATCAGTCCTATGTGTCGTTTGCTCTAAAGAAACATCGGGTGCTCATGCCTGCATTGAATGTAATTTGTTTGATCATGCAATTTGTGGTGATTGATTCGATTTGATCTGTATTATTTTATCAGTGGACTTATGTTTTAGTTATTAGTTTTTATTCCTTTATTTGTAAGTCTTAGAAATTTTATTAAATAATTACCTACAACTAATTAAAATATATTATTCAAACAAGAACCAGTTTTATAGAATTTACCGTATTCATGGTCGTTAGTCTGTAGATTACCTAGGAAGTCGGCAGATTATCTAGTTAATGTAGGAACTCAACTTTTTTTTTTCACTTTTACTGACTCAGCCAATTAATCTGCAGAATACCTCGTTAATCTGCATTCTAACTGATTTACGCAAATTAACGGTAACATATATACTATAAACTCCGTCAGGTAAATTATATTTTTGTACCGAAGCGATCACCAAAACCGATACTATATTTTACATTTTTATATCAGTTTTATGAAATGTAATTCTATATAAAACTTACAACGAACATGAACACAAGTATAATGTAATTGTGACGTTTCATCTGACAAACTAAGCGATAAATCAGCTGAGTACAATATTAATGAAATAAATGCTAAGATAAAGTGCAAACTTCGCTTTCACTATCACTTTCTCACCTGTAACACAACAGCTTTATGAAGCCGACTGTACTCACTACTGAGAAATCTACACCTGGTCGTCATCACACCACTTAACGTATGGACAGCCCTACAGCAGACAGTCAACGCACCTGCGACGTTGATGTAATTAATTACAATTGCACTTACATACATGTCGATATTGACTTTGTTGACTTAATCGCTTTTTGCCTTTGTATGTTACTTGGGCCGTTACACACGATTGCCACTTTACGTCTATGTTAAGTATTAAATTAACAAACATCTTTTTAATCACTCGTAATGCCTCGTGGCGTGTCTGACATCATTATATTTCAATTGGCTTAATTATTTCTCATTACGATCGGCCTCTTGTTCTAGTGTTTAATGATCTTGTCTCCTAGATAAAGGTTGTGGGTTCGATTCCCACTCGTTACCCGTTTATGAGATGATCACGAGTGTTTTTATGGCAGATTACTTCAAAACAATGTCAATGTTTATTTTATTTCAATACTTACTATTAAAAAAAACATAACGTATATTTAATGTTAAACACGATCTATATCTTTAGGAGATATAGATCGTGTTTAACCCGTGACCTGATAATATTTAGCTGATATTTGACCGATAGCTGAGGGTTTATTCATTACCAAAGTTACAATCTAGGTACTATACAATTAGAACAGGTGTGTAAATTGATAAAGATACATTAATTAATTGATCTATCACAACTGCAAGGAATGTTGTAAGGTGAGCATGGGTTGTGTGGAGGTAACAACTGCGCTCAAATATTCTGTTATGATTTAAAACCTTTTTACATCTTTCTTATTAAACTTATTTAGATAATTCTTTCAAATACAAAAAAACAAAATTGACAGCTGAAAATTTTTGTTGTAAGCTAATTTAAAATCCAAATAGATAAAAGAGCTTACTTATCGAAATGGCAGAATCTTTGGCGATGGATTCCGATCCAGAAATAATGAACAGGTATTTACAAAAACTAGGAGTTCCAGACAAGTGGCGTATGGTTGACGTTTTGAGCTTGGAGGAAGATGCATTGGATCTGGTACCTCGTCCTGTCTTAGCGCTCATCCTACTATTTCCTCTTTCGGAAACCTACGAACAGTACAGACATGAGCAAGAGAATGAGATCTTGACTAAAGGCCAAAGTGCTCCTGAAGACGTGTTCCACTTGAGACAAGTGTTGAGCAATGTTTGCGGCACCATAGCCTTAGTCCACAGTGTTGCTAATAACACACACCACATCGATTTGAATGACGGTCTCCTAAAAAACTACTTGAACGATGCTACAGGTCTTGACGCAGCCGGGAAGGGAGCATTGCTAGAGAACTCTACCGCAATTTTTGAAGCTTATAGAGAACTTATGCAGAATGCTGGAGGTGCCGAAAATGAGGAATCGATTAGCAATCACTTTGTGACTCTCATTCATAAAGACGGAACTTTATTCGAACTCGACGGACGCAAGTCTATCCCCATTAATCATGGGCCAACAACCTCAGACGACTTTCTGAAAGATGCAGCAAGGGTGTGTCGTGATTTTATGCAGCGAGAACCCGAAAATATTGGATTTAACGTTATCGCACTTGTTTCTATTGAGTAAATGTAACATTTTCATTTTATTTAATACTTGGCCAATTGATTTAAAATGATAATAAAGTAATTTGTGTTGAAATAAAAATGTATTTCTTGTATTAAAAACATATTGTGCGTAATTATGATAGATTGGAAATTTGAGGAAAAAATCTTGAGGATCTCAATGTAATGAAACAACCATGAACCATAAGCTTTTGTAGAAACGTCACGCGATTCTTTAGTAGGTACGTATAGTACGTAGAACAAAAAATTGGGCTCATTCGTTATGTTATAGATATTAATGCAACGAAGGTGCAATGAACAGGAACGTTGATTTAAGCTTTAAACCCTTAATTCATAATTAATCGCGTCACATTCAACAAATCGCCTTTCGTCGCCCGACCGATGCATCCACGTCTCAATTAAGAAATCTGCGCACACTCGAAACACGACTCCCGCATTCCTCCTTAAAATTCTCTATCTTCGGAAACTAATTAAAAATTCGCCTCGCCTCCGTGGCCCGGTGTTCAATCGGGACGATATAACTTCATTTAAAAACGAGCAATCTTGTCCGAGATAAGGGCTGGCGAGAAAACAACGAAGAGCGGAGCTCGCCACACGCGGCAGCGACGCGGCCTCACAAAAAGACGAACCAAACAAACAACCTCAAAGTTTTAAATGGAACGCGAGAGAATTCACCGCGTTAACTATGTCGATACTGGGAAGGACGCGACATCGGTAAGTCACGTCACCAAATAAATGACGCCAACCCTGAAATAAATATATAAATATTGTATTTGTGTAAATAAAGAAAATAATGCGGCGGGGACCCGAAATGCTTTAAATATTCAAATGAAGCGAGCCGAGGTGAAATACGAAGGTGCGCTCGCTCGAGTTGAGCCCAATTAAATCGATGCCACTGAGGTAGAAATTAAAAACAAAAGGAGGATGACGGGGGTCCAGCGCATTTTTCTCATGAGTATTATTAGCGCGATGTCAACCCACAAAAAATGGACTTAGAGGCTTGTCGTGCCCGTGATCATTATCGATAACATCCCCCGTTTTGTATTGTTTTGATAAGTGTGATTCTGTTGAGCTCGGACGTTTTGTTGACATTTTACACTCGCTGTACACAGATGATCGATAAAGGGTTAAATTAGTTAGGGAATTCCTTTCGAGCTGTCTCGAGATATCGAAGGATTCAAGAGTTCAATCGAGTTTTAATATTAATTGTTGATCAGAATGGAGTGTCAATCAAGCGGTGGTTGTGTGTAAGAAAACCTCAAACAGCATTGGGCACGGTCATTACTCACACGGGGCCTGGTGAGAACAGATTTAATATTTGCCTATAAATCAATTACGAACGTGTGGCCAGTTCACTTAGCGCTCTATTATTGTACCTTTCTTAACTGAAGTGATAAATGACCTTTATAGGCACCTACTTATTCTTAAGTGTTTAGGTTCAGGAGTTTTAAACAACGTATCTACTTATATAACTGTTCATAGATATTCTCAAAATTTTACCAAGCATTTATATGATTTATATAAAACACAAAGACATATAAAATTACCAGTTACAGCTTCAGTTTCTCAATTAGTAATTAGAACTTGGAAGTGGTAGAACTAATTTTTGGTTTGGTTTTTATACAACGGCATGTTTCCGGCACAAATGGTTTAAAAGTGTATTCTTATAAGATGTGGTACCTATTGGTTGGAATTGGTGAAACTAATTTTAATTTGGACTTTATACAACGGCATTCTTTTGACAAATGATTTAAGCTTTCTATGTTCTCATGAAAAGAGAGATTCTGTAACTAGGGGGAGAGTTGTACCAAACTAAGGTCGTAAAATTGTAACATATACAATTATGTGAACGAACTCAGATATTAACAGCTAGTAGGTGACAATTTACACATTTATACATCCAGAGAGATCTCCGCAGGCACATTGCTCTGTACACTCATGTTATGCTTCAATGACATACAAAAGTTATTTGAGATGTTCTTAATTAATATTCAATGTAGGTATTCAAGGGTTCATCAGATGCATTGGATTTCTCTCAGAGTGAAAGATATGGTGTAAAGGTACTTTATATTCGTTGAAATATCGACTGCAAGCTTTGCTTTAATCATTTGCTTAATTGCAATAACTCATTTTTGTAAATGGATCTAGCAATACAACACACAGATGACCTAATACTTGTAACCTAGTAATTGTATTGTTGGTATTGTTCTGGACTTACCTTACTACCTTTTCTCCAAAACGAAATATCTTACTAGCCAGTGGAGTTTATTGACGTTCGAAAAGAGATCAGTAAAGAGTCTACTTTCAATAATAAAAAAAAATTGATAGAATGAAAAGTAAGTTTTGCAAGGTGATAGAATGTTTCACTATAACCATTTCTACTATTTTTCATGTTATACACGAGGCAATCATCTTAGTCTTCAGGAGTAACAATACTTCTGCGGTGGAAATCAAGTGGAATTCCCATTTTATATGCAGTTGGTTATAGACTTCCATACGTGATAGTAAGTACATACCACCAAGGATTTGGATACAACTCCTTTATAACTTTAATTAAATAATAAAAGATTAGATCTTAGTATTAACAGAATATGGTCAATGTATCACCGGCCTTGAAGAAGCTTATTTTGCCATTTTAAGCTTCATATCATAGCATTGACACATTTTTGAAAAAATGAAAATGATATCAAGCTTTCAAGAATGACGCTTATAAACCTAAACTTTCAAAATTTTGAATCTAATTATTTAAAATAATTTAAAGAATGATTTGCAAATGTATTTTTCTTATAAGAGCCCCCATAGAGTTCCATGTTAAGCACTACCTATTACGTTGGAGTTCATTAACGCCCGCCGACCTCCGCTCAGCAGTTCGATTTATTCAAACAAAATGCATTTATTTTAAACAATGAGGATCTAAGTGCTTATTGGAAGATTTACGTCTCTACAACACAACATGCCTTGACTTTTATTAACATTTGTTTTAGATTGCTGAGTGTGTAGGAAGACGATAAGTTAAGAATCCGTTTAAGTAGCAATGGATGACACAACATGGAAGGTTGTAGAAACATCACGTTAGAATGAAGCACCTAAGTGATGGCGCGATGTAAGGTTCCCGGCGGGGGCTCCGTACGAGCCTACCGACGCTCATCACTATTCAATAAGTTCCATTTATTGAAATTACATAATTGTGTGTGAATAATGACGATTGTGATGAATCTTCTTGGGCGATGCGAGCGACTTAAACCCGATTAACTTTTGACCGCAATACGATATTAATAAGCTGTCCATTCAGTGTTGCCCGTTCCAGCTACGTTAATGACATGGAAATAGTCTTACCATGTTGTTGTACTCAATGTGATTTATGTCATTGTGCACTAAATGGCTTATTATGATTCGAATTTTTAGTTGTTGATTTTGAACACACTGGAAGGAGACATGCACAATATGATCTTATTATAAAGCAGTTCCGAGAGTACCAGATTCGATTCTCGGTTACTATAATCTATATTATAAATTAATCTTTTGTAGATCATGGTCATTTCAAATTTATCTGTATGTCGCCCAAATAATAAATATGAAGGTAGAAGCCGTTTCGCTGCAAACCTTATTTACCACTGTTGTGTACGAGTCTTTCCTCATAAAGAGAAGAGACCTAAAAAGTACTCCACCACGCTTCTCCAATGCGCACATTTCAAATTGGGAGTTTAGTTTACAGAGTCACCGACAAGGTTTAACTGCTTCCGTGCTTCGGACGCGTGCATTAAATTATTGCTACTAGCGGTCACCGATCCAATTCTCGGTTATTTTCATCTTTGCTTAATTCTGTCGACCGTTTACGTTTTACAAAAGCCACTGAATTATTTACGCTTCAGGAAGAGATTATCCCAAATGAATATGTTATACTCTGATCGACTGTTAACAATATTTTAATATTTTCTTACCGTTGCTAATAATTGAAAAACAAGCTCACGAAGCCATATTAAATACCCACTGAGTCTTAACACTTTCGAATAAACTATTGCGTTGTCCAATTACTCGCGAATTTATCAGTCGGATTGCAAATGGCGGCGATAAGTCCAGTGGAAGGAAGGGAACACAGCTATAATTTCGTCACATGATATACTGCAGGCGTGCGACATCGCAAAAACAGTCAGAGTTTACGTTGATGTACATTACCTTGCTTATGAATAAAACATGACCCTGGTTTTCGTTGCCGACTGTACCAGTAAGGTTGGATACGCACCAGTTTCAGAACATTTTTTATGCATTAGTCGGCAACGAGTACACTAATACCTAGATTTACGCTACCCCGTCTTACGTGAATCCGGAGTTACGCGATTTTCAAATCTCGTCGACTTTTTATTTATGTGTTTGTTAAGATTCGTCGGAGAGTAAAACATTGAAGAATTCGCCTTTAGACCTTTAGAACTTGACTTATAAATGAAAAAAAAAAAACAAAGACTAACAAATACACAATACAAGACTAAATACTTCAATTTCATAAAAAATATACTAAATACTAATAAGTAACAATCGCAATTAAAACCACCGCTGTCCGTGTCCTGAATTAGTCCCTTGACTATTTCCTACGATATCCGCAGCACAGGGACGTAAAGCAATATTATTAGTCATTAGTCATTCTGCTACTGCAATAGCTAATAATAATAAGCTACATTATTAACTACTAAAGGAGTTCAACTTCTGATAATAAATAAAACTCCTTTTTTCAATAGGTATTCACAGAATAGATAAACATTAATTCCATTTGTATAATTTTTGTGAATTTTTCAAAAATGTTTAAATGGACTTTAGTTTTGGATTTTGATTCCATTTTCAAACAACGGTGAGACGTTAAAAATAATGACACAGGATCATTTTTATATACTTAAGAGCTTCTAAAATAAATGAAATGATGGTGTACCAGTATTTGTCTTCATTATAACATAGACTGCAAACTCTTTAAAATTATGCCTCTCATTTGCTTAATTGCAATAACTCGTTTTGTAAATTCATCTAGGGATACGAAGGACAAACGACCTAATATTTGTAGTAACCTAGTAAAGTAAAGTAATAATTGGGCTCTAATAAATTTATAAAACTACAAGGCTGTAAGGAAGTCGAGCCGTTGAGGGATGGAAGAGATTTTTGTTTTAAATAAACAGAAACAAAGGCTTTTAAGGTAAGCTTAGTGGGCAGGCATCTTAACTTAGAAAGTGGGATGATGTACAAACTGCGTCCGACGGCCGTTTACGACTTCCGAGAACAGTGGTAACGATGGGATCTACTGTAAACGGTATTATCTTATATACTTCTGTATACATATGTGGCATTATGTATTACTACATATGTTGTTAACTGACATTATTGTTTATGTTCTTTTTTGTATAAATGACGTAATTATGGATAAGTCATTTAGTATTTTGTATACGTTATAATTTTTTAATAAATGGCAATCAACTTACTCCTAACTCCCGAATAAGAGTTGTGGGGGTAGGGAGCGACTGAAAAACAGCGCTGCGCGGGATCTCTGTCCCGTGGTAGTTAAAGCTGAGGCGCTTCCTATTGCCCCGCTACATTATTTGTCATTGCAAGTTGTATTATTTAACTGTTGTATATCTAAGGCAATAAACGATTTTATTATTGTCACTAGTTATTAGAGACGTGTTGTGTCTGTCACTGGTCAATTGGGTTCTATGTATGAAATCGAGTAGTGTATGGACACTAGTCGACACAGTCAAAATCGAGTAAACCTGGTATCTAAAACTCTATCTGGTAAACCTGGTATGGATTCATTGTATACGAGAAAAAATAAAATATAGAAAATGCAACTCTAAGAGCAAAATAAGTTGATGTTGAAAGTTTTAAGAAAGCGCATATATACATTTGTATGATTTTTTAAATTTATTTGACGATTCATATTTATTTCCTTTAAACGACCTACCGTTTTATATTTACTTTCTGTACAAAATAATATTTTATTTACTAATATACATAATATTATACCTAACAAACATAAATTTATTAAAGGAAACCTTAAAAAATGGAATTCTTTAAAACGAATATATTATAAATTATCCTAAGTGAATGTTAGAGTTAAAGATATATGTATATAAATTATGTTAGTAAAATATAAAAAACTTCGTCCAAAGGGCCGTCCACAATTTGATTTTATACATTTTCTTCAAATATATGAATGTGTACATAGAGTAAAAATCATTATTGGAATTGGAAAAGTAAAAATCATTATTGAATATGGAATTTGCTTCATTATTGGAATGTTCTGTAATATCGACTTTTGCTTGAGTAATGATCCACGTGAAAACTAATCAACTATATAGTGTGATAGGTAAAAATATCCGTGTTCGAATATGACATTGAAATCTTAATGTACAGCTGAATAAAATCGGTTTCATAGTCTCTAAAATACCGTAACGGACAAAGACATGTTCTTTAATTATAATATCTCATTATAATAATGAAAATCTGAAAACTAATGATAAAAAAGCTAACCGAAACAATATAAATAGAGTCCGTGCCCATGCGGCATGGTTCCAAAAACGCTGGCTGAGTTCCCGCGTTGAATAGCAACCGCAATTGTCTGCGCGAGATATGAACCAGCCCTCATATCACCGGTGGCGTCGATCAAAGGTGGGACTAATTGTTTAAAAACTATTTTGGGATTCGGACCCCGGGCCAAAGGTTTTAAAGCCAAGTTTTAAAATTAAATATATCTAGGTATAAGCTTCTAAAAGGTTGTATATTTTAACATCATAGGCTATTTTATTTAGTATGGAATTTAACTGCATCTAACCATCGTGAGGTGACTTCGGAATTATGTGAAATTCTTGACTAGGCCGTGAAACGTGATACGCTCGTTTTTATTACTTTTGTCGGAGTTTTATCAAATACTACGTGCCGTTTGTGTCTTCAACTGCCTTATATTTTGCCTGGGAATGTACCACCAGCGTCCTCATAATCCGTTATAAAGGAACTCGGTACATATACATTATTGGAGGCGACCATCTTAGTCCACAAGTGTAGGAACGCATTCGCGTCCGTCCTTAAATAGAACTTCTGTTCTATTTGAGATTGGACGCGTGGTTGTCCATGGGCTGCTGTGACCACTTAACATCAGGTGGTCTGCGTGCCCGTTTCTTAGTTTTTTCTAATAAAAAAAAACTCTTGCGTTTTTTGTTGGAGTGATGTGATCGCCAGCTACACTTAAAATGGAGGTTTTCTTTTTAATCTTCAAGTGTAACGACGCATCTATCTGCAACCTCGTAAGATTTAAGTATTGTCATAATTTTAATCTTTGATTCAAACACTTAGGTAAGGGTAACATACCTCTAAAATAAGGTAACTTTACATAGCTTTTAAGAAATCTTCTTATTTAAAACCATAATTATGTGATTAATGCGTATTAATTAAATATTTCATATTCTATATAAAATGCAAAATAATTAATTAATTTATTTATTCATATACATATATAAATAATAAAATTCATTATAAGTTGTCGCTCTGTGCATGGAAGATTAATAAGAAAAACTATCGTAAGGGAAGACCCCTTATGATAGTCTTTCTTATTCTAATTTAAATTAATTAATCTAAAATTTAATATTATTAACGCAATAGAACCCAAAACAATATTTTTTAAATTGTTGTCTGTCTATGCGTTTGTGCACCTAATCTCAGAAATAGCTTAATCGGCTTCGATACCGTTTTCACCAATGTATTGCTGTAAGCTTAACTTTTGGTATTCCTTTCATTTTAATCGGAATATAAATAAAAAGTAATGTCAATTTTAAAGTTATGGAAACATACATGAGAACTTTTGTTATTCGAATAACTGATAATTAACGAAACCTGAACAAAATCGCAAGATAGTATTATAATAATTAAAGATATGTAAAACATAAACTTATTTCAGTTTGAGAATAACTTATTGAGTCATCGTTCTCCAAACACAACTTAACATTACATGGACTGCATATTAATTTGCTATTTTAATAGCATCAATTAAAAAGATTCTCAATATTCCGTTGAAGCCTACTTTAGTGTATTACTGATTATGATAGGCAATAATAAGCAGCAATCAACGTTTACTAACGGAAGGGTTAAAGTACCGCCCGCTGTGCCTTAACTCCCTCAATTAGAGTAAGCGGTTTTCATACAGGGCGGTTTTCTCTTCTTATCTACCAGAAATAACCAACTGATTGTGAAATTTATATATATTTGTTTATAATCAAAGAGTAAGAAACGGGCATGCAGTTCACCTGATGTTAAGTGATCACTGCAGCTCATGGACAACCACGTCCAATCTCTAATAGAACAGTAGTTCTATTTAAGGATGGACGCGGATGCGTTTCTACTCTTGAGGACTAAGATGGTCGCCTCTAATAATCTGTATCCGGCAACCACACCTCCTCAACCGAAACACAATACATGAAGAACACGTTGCTTTACGGCGGGGTATGAGGGGGGCGGGGGGAGCGCCCCCGGGGGGCTCTAATGGGTTTACCCCC
>DWON01004049.1:0-16901 GCA_018251015.1 Phocides pigmalion okeechobee | reverse complement strand
ACGTGGACGTCACTGGGCTGAGACTACTTAAAATTAGGTGGTTTGCATGCTAGTTTGCTACCCTTGTCACATAATTTTTTTTTTCTAAATGTATTATCACCTTAGAAGAAATTGAAAATAAAATTCATAAGTCCTTTCATCTACCAAAATATTTATCTATTTATGACAAATTGAAAGTTTGATGACTGATTTGAAATATATTTTTGTATAGTTAATTGCTCTTATTCAGATCTTAGAAATTGTGTGATAGTTTTATTATGAATATGAACACTTATATATAAGTTATAAGTTTCCACTAATAACTTATACATAAACAAATTAATGTTGATAGGGTTTTATAAGAGCAGAACAGCGATTAAAAAAAAAAAGAGATTATTAAAAAACAATAATAAAATAAAATAAGAATAAAAAAACATAAATATAGAAAAAAAATACAGAGATTTTACATTACAATGTCACTGTTTTTTATAGTCAGTCTCACGTTCCTCTTATATTTGCCAATTGGGCAATTGAAAACATCTAAGTTGTTAAACTTTTCGTTGTAGGATTTGCACGATCGATATATTGACAGGTTGCGCGTGTACTTCCTTTTGCACAGAGGGACGTGAAACAGTGTCTTACAACGTGAGTTTACACGGGGGCATCGCAAATTGATGTTGCTTAAGAGGTATGGGGAATCGATGTAGTTGTTTAAGATCTTATAAAGAAACAGTTGATCTCTCTCGGCTCGTCTTTCAGTTAAGTTAGTCGTGTCTGTTACGTTGTGAAATCTGTATTTTAAATGTTTTATGTACAACTGAGAGATTCTGTTTAGTTTCGTTATCTGAGTTTTGTACTGCGGGTTCCAAACAACTGAGCCATACTCAAGGACAGATCGGACATATGAGTTATACAATAGGGTGAGGGTTGAACTATTCTTAAAATCTTTACTTACTCTAAGTACGAAGCCAAGCATACGGTACGCCTTTGGGATGATATAATTGAGATGATTATTAAAGGTTAATTTACTGTCTAATACTATTCCGAGGTCTTTTATTTCCGTTACACGAGGTATTGAACTGTTATCTAATCTATAATCAAATTTAATAGGTTTAGTGCCTCTGGAGAATGATATTAAATTACATTTTTTTATATTTAGAAGTAAGTTCTTTTTACAGTAGTTCTCAAGTTTCTTTAAATCGTTTTGTAAATCGGAGCAGTCTGATATAGTTTTGACTCTCATAAAGATTTTCATATCATCTGCATAGAGAAGAATATTACTGTGGTTAAATATATATAAAATATCATTAATAAATAAATTAAATAACAAAGGGGCGAGATGAGAGCCCTGCGGTAAACCTGAAGTAACCGGGAGAAACGTTGAACAGAAGCCCTTTATAGCTACAGCTTGACTTCGCTGTCGTAGATAAGAAGTAAGCCACCGTAGGACATTCCCATGTATGCCAGTCGCTTGGAGTTTACGCACCAGGACCGAATGTCTTATCTTATCAAATGCTTTAGAGTAGTCAGTATAAATTGTATCCATCTGATATCCACTGTCCATAGCTGACGCGACCTGATGGACAAATTCGCAGACATTTGTTTCGGTAGATTTTTTATTAACAAACCCATGTTGTTGATCGATGATAGCAGGCCGCAGGAGAGGGTATATGTTATCGTAAATAATTTTTTCGAAAAGTTTTGCTATTATGTTTAGTTTTGATATAGGTCTATAATTAGCTACGTCATGTTTATCCCCGCTTTTAAAGATGGGGGTGATATATGATTGTTTCCATATTTGAGGCATTTGACCTGTTTTAAAAGACATATCAAAAAGAATGAATAAGGGAATCGCTAAGGTTTTACTGCATTTTTTTAGAAATATTGGCGGTAAACCATCAGGACCCGGTCCCTTTTTTATGTCCAGATTTTTAAGAAGCTTTACCAGAGTAGAAACGGTGAATTTAATGGAATTAATTGACTTAGAGGTATCTACTATATGGGATTGTGCAACAATATGAGGGTCGTTATCAGTAGTGATTATACTGGATGACTCCATCTCAAAAACTGAGTGAAAATTTTTGTTAAAAAGTTCACATATTTCCTGGGGATCGCTGGTTGACATGTTATTTAAAATCATTGTATCTGGTAATACAGAATATCCCTTTTTATTTTTTACAAAAGACCAAAAAAATCTGTTGTTGTGTTTAATGTTAAGTTCTGCCCTTGCAACATAATCGTTATAACATACATTTTGAATCCGTTTTTCTCTTTCACGCAATATTTGAAAAGTGTCATAGTCGCTGATACTACCGTATATTTTCCATTTCTTGTGGTATTTAAGCTTTTCTTTTGTAATTTTTTTTAATGCCTTAGAGTACCATATTGGAAAGTTATTGTTACTTAATTGTTTTGTGGGTACAAAGTGTGAAATTAAATTATTAATAATATCATAAAAAATAGTTACGCATGCCTCTATATCATTTTTGTTGAACAGATTCGACCAGTCCATTTTAGATAAGATATCGTTAATTTGGTCGTAGTCTGCCACATGAAATAACCGAACATGTCGTGGTTTCGATCGCATGTAGCGTTTCGGAGTCAACTGCACATTTATCTCGAGGGCAGGATGATGGTTGTCCTCTATAACTAACGGTGTGCTACATCGGTTGATAATGCAGTCTTTATCACACAAAATTAAATCTAACAGTTTGTCATTTATATTATTATTATATTGTTTTAAATTGGTGACGCATAAAAAATTATATAGTATATTTATTGTTATAGTGTTGCTTGAGTGGTTAATCAGTTGTGGGTTTGTACCACAGGACCAAATAGCATTAGGAATATTAAAGTCTCCTAGCACTACGTATTCATCATCAGGATGGTTGAGAATAATATCCGTCGTAAAACTAAAAAAGTTGTCTAAAGCCTCTGCGTGCTGTTGATTTTGGGGAAAGTATCCGCAAAGTATATGATACTGGTTAGAGGATTTTCCGGCGAGTGTCAAGTGTATGGCTTCGGCGCAAGCATTGTTATATGGAATGAGTGTCGTAAATTTGACACATAGCTCCCTACGTATAGCTATTAAGACACCACCACCTAGTTTGTTTCCGCGAATATCATAACTCCAATCACATCTATATGTATTGTAGCGACTGTCTATTATTTCTGAGTCATGTATGCCGGGTAAAAGCCAAGTTTCGGTAAGACAGACTGCATCATAGTTGGACAGAAGTAGATTATGAAGGAAAACATTAGTCTTGGTGCGTAGTCCGCGTACATTTTGATAATAGATTAGTAGTTTGTCAAAGGACGCCATCGAGAACAGATAAGAGCTTGCTACATAATGGATTCGCCCTAATATTATGTGCTAAGTATAGAGTAATATAATTATTTACGATGCACCCGAGCAAATAAAATAACATCTGTATTGAGTTACATACTAACATTAGAGTGCAGGAAATTATAAAAATGGTTAAAATACGTTTCTGATAACTTACTGTAATATAATCATTATCAACTAAGTGACGAAATAGTAATAATATTAATAAAGGAGATAGTGCTTTCATTTGATTTTTTTTAGGTCCTGCTCGCTTGAAATCAATATAACAGGACTAACGTCAGTCCGTCTCACAAATATGGCACAGTTCTTTACCCACACGTACGCGTGATGTTTTTCCTTGGCAATACTCTTAGCCCGCAGCAGTAACGCTTTATTCGCGCTCGTAAGGTGTTCATTAAAGTAGACAGGATTTTCATTTGACGCATATCCAATATCGCTGGCTTTTAGTTATAGTTTTTTAACTTGAGACAAAAAGTTGTCTTTTTTTATAACGTGCTAGGAAGCGAATAATTATGGGCTTGGTTTTTTTTATATCTGAGTTTTTAGGTGACACTCTGGTAATAAAATCTATGTCCGACGATGGATTTATTTGAAGTTGGGCTCGATCTGCTATTGCCTTTGAGACGTCAAATAAGTTTTCATTTTTCTTCTCCGGGATACCATATATTTCAATATTTGAGCGCCTAGACCACTGCTCACTGCTTTTATTATCATTTTCCACTTTAGCGATTGAGGCCTTGAGGTTGCTCAAATCCAACGATGTAGATTTATAGGCCTTAACATTGGTTTCGATTTTATCTATCCTCTTCGTCAGGCTTTCAACTTGGTGATTGAACATGCTTAAGGAGTCTTTTATGTTTGCTATTTCATCCTTAATCGGCTTCAATTCTTCTGATAACATATGGTGGACAAGAGAACTAAAGTCTTCCTTTATCTTTCTAATTTCAGACGCTACAATTTTTTGTATTGATTCAGCGGTAACTCCAATTTCTGGGCTTGACGTGGTGGGAGGTGATACACTGTTACTGCCACCACGATATAAAGTAATATTCTCGACATCTTGATGTCGCGACTAACGTATTGGAGTATTGTCGTTGTTGGTCTGTCTAGGTTGTTTTGGTTTACAGTCGGGACATACCCAGGACTTTGTGTATTCATTTGACAATTTTTTCTTATCCGTAGGGTACAAACATTGCACATGATAGTTATGCTTGCACTTAGTGCAGATTATAGCGCCCAGAGTGCTATCAGTGGTCGATTTACAACAATGAAATTTCATCCTCACTTGATTATCCCTTCCCTTTCCCTTCCTCTCTACGCCTACACTCTACACCAACTATGAGTAGTGAGGACGGGCGAAATTATCAATCCGGTAGTGCAGTTTACGGTCAGCTAATTAGGTAATGGGTAATTAAGTTTAACAGTTTATTTGTTCTACCCGTAATTAAAATGTTAAGCATAATTTAGATTGTTTTTATCTTCGAATTACTGTCAATATATACTTTTTAATCACAAGATTCTATCAACACTATTAGGAATTAGAACACTTTATACGCGCCTTATGCTCGAACAACACAATTATTAGCTTTAACTTCAGATTATAAATTAATATTCGGGAATAGTGATTAGCGGTTCTGCTCTGATCAACTGCTGATGCGCTGTAGTCACTCTTTCTCCAATTCACCACCAAAGGAAAGTTCAATCCGCATCAACTGGTTTCGCGGCGGTCCTCCGTAGTTCGGTTTGGACTGTAATTTCTTCCACACACGTATGAGATTTGAAACGAGCTTCCTCCGGAGGTATTCCCTGTTCCTATGACATGGGATTCTTCAAAACAGGTGCAAAAAAAGCTCTTCTTCAAAGCCGGCGATACATTTTCAATCTTTCTGAGGTTAAAAATGTCCATAGATGACGGTGCTTTTCATTAGATGGTCCGTCTGCCTTTTCGTTAGGCTATAGTTATAATATATATGTACAATGTGCCTATGCGACGTCAGACAGGAATTTAGTCTTGATTGAAGTTGGACATAAATATCCATAGGCTGCAGAACCTATCCAATATCAAATGGCCTGCACGCTCGTTTGCTACTTCTCCAACATAAAAAGAAATAGAAATGCTTAACTTGAAAATGATTAAATTTACGAGTGCAGCACAAGTTTACAACGTGAACTTAATCTGTCAGAGAGCTGAACTTTGTATCTGTTAATTTGTTGTACCCAACCAAAGATGTTTCCTACCCAAAGTTTACTTGTATTCTTCTTGAAGTTAAACTTAATTAAGATAGCTTAGCGAAGTACTGACTTAAGTTGGTTGTAGTTACATACAAAGCTTCAGCATGAAAATTCAATTAAAAATTTTTCGTCTTGATGTACCTAATAATAATGCCACAGCTGGGCGCGAGTGTCCCAGAATAAGAAAGGTTCGCCTATTATCTACCACTATTCACATTCTTAGATTAGGAGGTTTTCTCGCATTTTTTTATGTTTTTTTAATGGACTCCGCAGCCCGTGGCAATGCATGTCCAACCTCAAAGAAGACTATCGTTTTGTCTAACATCATTTATAGATCTGTTCTGGAGCACGCTACTCCGTATGATACAAAATACCGGTTAATAGTCACATCCTCTGTTGATTAATTCCCAACCACACATAGAAAGCTCTATGAGAAGTATATGAGTCTACAGGACTCAACGATTACCGTCTCTCGATGATTGTCTACTTCCGACTTCATCGAAGCTTACAAGGGTGCATAAAATCATTTGCGTTGAATTAGTTGCTTATTTACCAAACGGTCACCCATCTAAAACCCGACCGCCCCCGGCGATGCTTTTAACGCTTGGTGAATGCATGTTAAAACTCTGCCTCTCGCTATTTATAATTAAATACCCCGCTGTAATCATTTAAAAGCTTTACAATATGATATTTAAGTATTTACAAAAAATAACTTGTAAGTTATTTTAATGTAAATTAGTGTCTACACGATAGAAAAAATCTTTCCATTCGCAGTCTAACCGTCAATACGATCCATGCAATTGTTAAGAAATATAATAAATTGAAAATCGTTAATCGCGAGTACCAGTTTAGTAAAATGAAGAAAAAAATAAGAAACTTGTACCAGAGTAACATCCGACTCTTTCAGATAACCGTTACTCAGAAACTTTATTGAACGAAAGCGATGGGGCTTCCATTACAGAAATGTCGTATAAGATTGCTGTGTGTGTAGTGTACGCTTAGTAAAGTGTTCCGTAGTTGAAATGGCGTGTAAACGAAAATATTTAATATCTCAAAAAGTAGTCAACATATCGTAATCAACCTAAATTTCCTTTAAAGTACTTATCGAAATCTACTGCTTTTAACAGTAAAGTCTATTTAACATCAGATTGTTTACATGCTCGTTTGCTACTTTTCTCACTTAAAAAATCTATAGAAATTTTGAAAGAAATTTTGAAAACTGCATATTATATATTTTTTAAAATATCTAAACAAAACTCGTCATGTCTACGTACGCTCGAGTTATTCCAACCCATTAATTGAAAACCGTGACAATTTTTTTTAATTTCGTTCAACCACTGAAGTAGCACAAAACAAATCTTCCTTTCTTCACAATTTTTTAAATATTTTCTGTACGTAGAGCTATTTTTATCCAAGTAACTTGGTTGTGACATACAGACAGACCGATGGAGAGCAAAGTTCGTCTGCCTGTCCGTATGCTGCCTTGCGTTTAGTCACAATAAAATGGTATGTAGTTTTTACCCCTTTCGTAATGTATTAAATTAATTTATTAATATTTTTAAGTAATGTTTAGTATGAAAAATATGGTCTCTCTATCGCATTGGGTTTAAGGCTATTACGATAGATGTAGTGTTTTTTGGTAAAAAATAAATAAAATGTAACCCCAAAAAAACCATGTAAAGCAATAAAGATATTTTGTTCTCTGAACTTCCGCAGTACGGGTCTACGAAATATTGCTACATTTACATATTATTGGATGCGTCAAAGATAAAGATTGAGAACCTTTTATTAATTGTAATTTGTACATTCATCAGAGTTTCAATGTTTTTTCAAACAATCACTTCGTTGTTTGATCGAAGCAGCTGGTAACAAGATGGTTGGTTCATATCTCGTATAGAGAACTGCGATCGTTATTCAGCGTGGTAGTGTGGTTATTATTCTTGACGCCATCCCCCATGGGCACGGTAGCATTATAAGTTTAATGTTTAATTTTATTTCTCGTTTTTTAGTTTAGAAATTTACACATTTTTATATAACGTGCACTCGCGACTAATTATTAAATAATTAAAAATCGTTAATCGTGAGTCCCCGTTACATAGTAAAATGTAGTCAACATTGGTTAGTTATATAATTAAATGGGCCGGAAAATACTTTTTACTGAAACGCAAGGATTACTTTACGGTACAAAATGCTTGCGACGGTGGTACCTCCCCGGTCGAACCGATTTTGCCATCTTGCAACATTATTATTACACTTTCGTTACTCTTTTCAACAATTACCTTGAATATAATTGACGATCTTGCATACGGTCTCCCCGTAGAACCACACTAAGGTGATGGCTTTGCTGAGCTGGATCGGCATACAGACGCCGGTCACCAGCAAATCTGCTGCCGACAGGTTCACCAGAAATATGTTGGTAACACTGTAAAGAAAGAACGTGATTTTAAACATTATGCAGTTATATCAAAAGTATAGGACTTTTCTACTAGAATTAAGTTACCTTTATCTATCCAACTAATTAAAATTGGAGTATATGTTTGTTTGTAATATTAAAATAACCACTTTTTACTAAATACACGGTACATATGTAACAATATAACATTTCTTAAATTCAAATAGTATTTGTTTTCATATTTACAATGATGAAAATCTTAAAACTAATTACAATAAAAACCTAACCTAAACAATCTAAAGGGAGTCCGTGCCCATGCGGACATTTTTTTTTATTTTTGTCTGTGTGTCTGTCTGTTTGTTTCGCATAATCTCTGAAACGGTTGGACCGATTTTGACGGGACTTTCACTAGCAGATAGCTGACGTAATAAGGAGTAACTTGAGCTTGTTTTAGAATTATATTACGCAATAATAAATTTAAACGTGGATAAAGTGACGGGCCAAGGTAATAAATTATAACATTGTAACTGATCATCTCATTTGATTGTCTGCTCGTGAAAGATATCCGAGAGTAACTATTATTAAGTGCCGTTATCAACGCAATAGAACCCAAAACATTAGTTATTAGAATTTATGTCTGTTTGTCTATTTGTCTGTTTGCCTGTTTGTCTTTGTGTTTATGCGCGCTAAATCCATGAATGTTTTATCTAACTTTAGCTGTGTTTGCATTAATATATTGCAGTAAGCTTCAGTTCAGTTAAATTCAGTTGTTAGTGTTCTTTTAATTCCAATATCTTTAAATAAAACCTATATATATATTAATAAAAAATGTTTTGTAAATTTTAAGTCACGGGTGTCAGAACATCATAAATTTTTGATGTTATAAATTAAAACAAAAAAAAAGTTATGTCATTTTTTTATGTTATAGGTTTAAGAACATGAGAAATTTTTGCTGTTAGAATATATTAATATATTCGAGAAGCCTATGTGAACGAAGTCGCTGGCAGCAGCTAGTCAAAAATATATTGAAGCGCATACAATCTCTTGTAGAAAACATCAATATACAAAGTAAAGCAACGTTGAACGCTGTCGATAATAGGATTAATGGCCGAACCCCAGTGGCTACCTGGCATGTGTGGTTCTGTGTTATAGAACGCATGTCAAGTTGTCTAGGTTATTATCCCGGATAACAATCTAATTGCTACTGAAATTTGACTCAAGTGTAAAACAATATCGTGATCTAGGTATCTTTTAAACAGTAAAGGTAAGAGATTAGATACTACCGTCGCCCTCATAATCCGCTGTAAAGAATTACTTGTGTTTCAGTTGGAGAGGTGCGATTGCCTGCACTTTGAATCGAGGTGACCATCTTAGTCCTCAGGAGTAGCAACGTCCTGTCTACGTTCGAACTCAGATAGGATTTCAGTCGTATTTGTGATTGTGCGTGGATGTCCGTGGGCTGTGGCTTCTTAACACCAGGTTTACATGCTCGTTTGCTACTCTTCTCACATAAAAAACCTATAGATATACTGTCAATATACTGATCTTTTGATGAAACTAAACAAACTTTTTATAAGCATTACAAGAATATTCCAATCGCGAAATCATAATGAATTACTAATAACTTATAAGTTATTGATCAATCCTTAAGGTTGTACGATCGGAATAATAGATAACTACCCGAAAATTGATCGTTGAATGTTTAATACCTCATCGTAAATCTCCGCCATTTAATAATTTCCACTAAATATACTATAAAAGAGACGTAAGACTTAAATTAGTTACTTTACTGAAATAGTAATATTTATTTAATAATTACATTAATTATACAAATTAATAAGCTATCCATGAGATGTTTTTGACACAATCAATTCGATTTGATTCTGTTTTAATTAATTTAAAGTGAGTCTGAAATAGTGTTAATTCCTAATTAGTTTATATAAATAAATTAACTTAAGCAATGTCTGTATATAGATAATATTTGCCTTTTCTACGTAAAAAGCTTAGTTTTTTAATTTTGCCTGTCTCTAAGTGATATGGATGCAAATTTTACGTAAATGAGGGAGCTCAAAAATAGAAAGTGAAAGTATTTCTAAGATCACAGAACAGAAATTTCACCGATGAGAAATCACCACCGTCCTCATAATCCGCTCCTCATAAAACGAGGCGACTATCTCAGTACAGGACTAGCAAAGCATCTTCGTACGAGCTCAGATTAAATTTCATTTCTGTTTGAGATTGAATGTGGATATCATTGAACTGCAGCGACTACTTAACACTGTAATTTATTATTCTTGTCATATAAAAATATAAACATATTATGAAATAACCCATTATGATTTATTCATTATGAGTTCATTCACGTGAACTTGAATTTTCGGGGGTTTCCATTTTTCTAACAGCAATAAGTTTTCGTGGACCCACACCTGTAAGTTTATAATTGATATATTTTTTTTATAATTACACACCGATAGAAATTAAAGGACACGAAATGTTACGTGACACTTAGTGCAATACATTAGTAATTGCGTGTGCGAGTAAGTTGTTATATGGGGCTACTGGCTATAACCCCACGGTATTCCTCCCTATACCCTTTGCCAGGACCGCAAGCATGCTTTAGCATTCTTTAGCAACACGTGACTAGCAACTAGCAACTTCAAGTGATCATTGCTACTTATGCACGTCTGTAAGCAACTCCATGAAGAACAAGACTCCACCTGAAATTGATCACTGATGAGTTATTATTCCTGGGAATGTCTCCTTTGTATGTGAGTGAACTACACCTTTCAACTGGAACGTAAGTAATTTATTTTTTTCGCTAGTACTGGATGTGACGATGGGACCTCCCCGGTTAAACCATTGGATTTTCATGAATTTAAGCATATAAATAGATACGATGTGAAAATAAAACTTAAACGATTTCATCTAGGGGATGCAATTTACTACGGGCATTTTTTAAAATTAGGAATACAGATACAGGTTTGTTTTATTTATTTAGCTACTTATATAGGTTTGTCTCACCCTCTAAGTAGAACACAGCAAATCATAACACAGTTGTGGAAAAAATCCGTGTAGTGAGCGTTGGCAAAACAAAAATCAACTGCTTGAAGTTCAAAGTATGTCCGTGAGCGACAGCTACCACTCCGGCATTGGCTTTGAAGGAGAGCTCTCTTTGTATTTTTTTAAGAACCCCATGTCTTTATGTTTCATGTATTCCCAATGAAGGAAGGTCGTTCATCTTCTTGCACGCACGTGGCAAAGATTAATGTGCAAGCTGAACCGTGGAGGACCGCCTCAAGTCCTGTTGACCATTATCAAGTAGACTGGGGGACTACGAATAAGTAGTGAAAAAGCTATTTCAATCTCAAGAAAATCTACATCTAAAATAAATACTATACTATATATAATCAAAATAAATCTATAATTTAGGTATCCACATCTTTAACTTCGTGACCTTGGATTGCCATTCTTCTGTAATCTAGACATCACAAAAGACGGGCGTTGCCAAATAAAATAAACTGCTTTTACGATGAAATACTTTAAAATATATGATGAAATTAATACAAACGCGATTTTGATCCACAGCAGAGAAGGTGCCAATCATCTGTTACGTTTGAATTTCATATGAAAAATCGATATTCAATTACTGAGAAGTAAACAAAGCTTAAAACTCAGTTTCGAAACACGAATAAATAGGCTTAGTAGCGCACAGTACAGTGCTATGGAGCAGGTAAAGCATCGTCGAGTGGTGGGTAATCGGATGGGTCTGCTAGTGACATAGTTTTATATTCAAAAGGTGGGTAAACTATAGTTCGCCCGAGGAGTTACCACCGTTGCCCTCATAATACGCCATAAAGCATTAATTACGTTTCGTCTGGAGAGGTACGGTTGCCGGCTACACTATGAAGCGAGGCGACCATCTTAGTCCTCAGGAGTAGAGAACGCATCTACGTTCTAACTCAGATAGGATTTCAGTCGTGTTTGTGGTTGTAAGTGGATGTCTATGGTCTGCGACTACTTAACATCAGGTGATTTGCATGCTCGTTTGCTACTCTTCTCACATAAAAAAATATTCCTAGTTCTGTTGCATTCATGGTTTATTTGGTCCAATAGACCATCCATAATTTATTTATTTATCGTTATTTCGACTTCATTGTAAGACGTTGTACAGCACACATCTACTTCCCAAATTTATATGTTGCGCTAATAGTCTAGTAAATAGATTTATTCAGACGGAATGCCTGTGTTATACAAATACACAGACATACACGGAAAAACGAGTAAATGTATAGTTGAATAAGTGGTCAGAAGAGCATACAGAGAGACGAAGAGACTTAGAAACGTAGAGAATAATAGACAAGCAGATGAATAGACAAACAAACGAACAAATAGTCAGATGGACCGACCAATAGATAGACAGACAGATTAAGATGGACAAACAAACAGACGAACGGACGGTCAAACGGACAGATGAGCAAACTAGCAGACATGCAGACGAGTAGATATGAAGACGACCAAATGAATACACGGGTAGACGAACGTCTGTTCGTCAACACATACAGACGAACAGACAAACAAACGAACAGACGAAGATTTGTTAACAGAACATAAAAAATTGCAACATATTTGTATGTATATAAAACAATTAGCTGGAGAGGAGTCGGAGACTGTTGCATGTGACTGTCTGTCGCGTGAAATCGTGCGATAATTATTATTGACGGATTACGAAATAAATGTTGAATTTTAATGCTCAGTTGAAATTCATTGCCGGTTGTAAACCATCCTGCTGTTTGTGTTTGAATGTACCGTGTCCATTAAACATGTAGATGCAATGTTTTACGGATCAGTTTATTTACAGCGCTGAAAGAAATAATTGAAACTAGATTTTTACGTCGACTTATCTCTCAAGACTGCAGAGAAATGTTTATTGGGACATAAACTATTCTTACGGCAACATTACATATAGCGGTACATTCGTTTTCAAATAAATTCACGTGTAACAGATATTTTAATCTAGCAGAATTCCATGTATTCAAAAAACGTTCCATTTTGATTTTTTATCACAGAGCGCGCTTAGTTCTACGACTTGTGATCGTAAAAGATCTAAGTTAAGTAATGTCAGGTGCAGCCAGGACTTGGATGATTGACCATAAGTGGCAAATTTCATGCAATTTTCTGTTCTTTGAGAGCACGTTAAGCGATTATTAAACTTTGTTGGAAATCAAGGTAGTTCAAAAATATTCAACAAAACGGTTGGCCATTTTGTGCTATTGTACTATGCGGACCACTTAAGAATCACAGCAATGATCAAAAAGTATGATATTTATAAGAAATTGAATACATATATTTAAACCAACGTTATAAAGAGTAACATTATTTAGAGATTTTTTTGTATGGTTCAATTCAAAATATATTTAACCGATTTTAAAAATATTTTAGCTGTAAAAAGATACACCATAAGCGAGTAATAGCGACTTTATCGTATTAAAAATATTAAAATCTTTATTAATATTACAGGAGCTTATTGTATGGTGCAATTATTAAATGGCATATATTGTAATAATATTGTAATATCAATGAATGGAAATATTTTGATGATACATAAAATACACATATATACATGGGCATGTCTATAGTGCTCTTATATTACTCGTAAGTCATGAAGTGTTTCATGGCGACTCGGCGGGTATCTAATTAATTGTAAAATTCATTACGAAGGTTCTGTTGAAAAAGCAACTCGCTTGTGAATTTTCAAATGTTAACAGCTTCGAATAATATCCTCGGGTGTCAATAAAAATGAACCCAATTTGGCGTCCCATCCAAATGTGGGCGAGTTTTCAAATGATAATAGTCGCGGGAGAGCACGTTACTCTGCTTCTGTAGATTAGACAAAATCAAGCAACCTTGGGTGCGGCCGGGAATTGGATGGGTGAGCATTAGTGGTAAAATTTTATGGACGCTTACGTGGTAAATTAACCTTTTGGTACGTTAGGCTGTCGATCTTGAGCGTTATCGATAAATAACAGCAGTATAAATTATCGAAGGTCCACTGAGGGGTTTGAAAACATCATTTGCAAGAAATGCTTTAGTCTGAACAAATTTCATGAATTTCAAAATCGTGGATATATATTTCATATGATTTAAACTATTTGTAATATAAAAAACCAATGTAAACTATGTATAAAATATAATCGCGGAAATTATTCATTTTATTATTTAACGGGTACTCACGATTATCGTTGTATTATTGACAATATTTGAAGCTACTTGTATACGTCGTGGTCACGGCTAAATTATATTTTTAAACGAACCATGGAACTGGTTCGACCATCGTAAATTCATCATCCTCATTCAATCCATCGCATACATCCATCAGCCTTTACGTGTCCTCTGGTGGACACAGGCCTCCCCCAGGTGCCGCCACTCTGATCGGTTCTGTGCTCTCTGCATCCAGCGGTTTCCCGCGACCTTTATCAGGTCGTCGGTCCACCCGGTTGAGGGACGCCCTGTGCTCCTTTTGCCTAGACGTTGTCGCCACTCCAGGACCTTTCTGCCCCATCGATTGTCTGTTCTTCGGGCGATCTGGCCAGAATTTAAATTAATACACATATACTTGAAAAACATAACCTTCTTTCTAGGATAGATGGTTAAAGGTAAAATGTCTACGCAAATAATAAAATTTGTAACTGATCGTTGTGTGTACATGGAAGACATATGAGAAACGCTATTATTAGAGGCCTTTATTTACGCAATAGAACCTAAAAAAGTTATTACAATTTTTGTCTATCTGTAGGTTTTGCGAATCTGAGAAAATGCTAAATGGTTTTCGATGCGATTTTTCAGAAATTTATTGCAGAAAGCTTCACTTAACATACGGTGTTCTTTTCATTCTGTCAGTCTATAAATAAAAACATTATGACAATTTAAATATTGCGGGTTTGAGTACATGAGAACTTTTACTCTTAGAAAATGAGAAAAACGTTCTTAAATTTAAGCCCATGTGAACGAAGTTGCAAGTAAGAGCTCATCTATAAATAAAATTAAAGTGATTTTGAGTTTCGCAAGTAAACAGGACGTTCTTGACTTCTGTACACAGTTGTGCCAATTGAGAGTACTGTTAATTGTTAACTCAATTAGCGTGGAATATTTAGAGTATCTAACTTTAGTACTGGGAAGTCCTCGTGTACTAACTTCTCTTGTTTCAAGCACAATAAATAAACAATTAGTTAATGAAGCCAATAACAAATTGAAATACATAAACTTTATGTATTTCCTTCTTTTAAAAAGTACCAAACAAGCATGCAAGCTACCTAATGTTAAATAGGTTCTGCAGCCCATGAACATCATGACCGACATCAAACAAGACTAAAGTCCTGTCTGACGTCGCTCATGCATGCTTTACTACTGCTGAGGACTGAGATGGTGTAGTCGGCGACCGAACCTTTCAATCAAAACTCAAGAGTTGCGCCACGGTGGAGTACGAGTGTGACGGTGGTACCTATCCTGTCGAATTTTAGTTCTACTTATAATCCGGATTAGACATAGTCTAAAAAGATACGCAGTGTGCCTATTTGCTATTTAAATATGTTGAATAAAAACATCAAGGAATTTCGAAAAAAATAATGTTTTAATAAGAACTTCATAAGATTGTTGTTTCTCCTTTATATACTTTTATAATACCATAGGAATAAGTACATTGATTAACAAAAAACAGTTTCAGATGGCATATTTACGTGTATATCTTTCATAATTTACTTCAATTACCTTCAGTATACGTTTTACGCCAGTTTCTAAATAAATAAGGAATATTTTATCATTATGAAACAACCAAATTTAACTATTATATAACTGTATTTAAATAAGGGCTCTGTGATATTGTTTTAAATGACTAAAATGTCCCAAACAAACGTAATCCTGTCTCAGATAATAGCGAAAGTTACAACCCCACTCACAGTTGACATCGTGACACCTAATTTAGTAAAACTCTACAGTACAGACCATGCAAAAGGGATGACGGTATATAACATTCGTTATCTGTAACGGTATATTAGATGGTAGTTCCACTTCCACTGGGGTACTTCCACCAACGCCCTCACAATCCGCCATAAAACATTACTTATGTTTAGATTGGAGTGATGCGTTTGCCGGCAATACTAACAAGCGAGGCGACTATCTCCAGTTTTAGGAGTAGCAATGCATGCGTGCCCGATGTCAGGTAGCACTTCAGTCCTGTTTGATGTCGTACGTGGATGTCCTGGTGCTGCAGAGACTATTTAACATCACATAGCCTATACGCACTTTTGCTACTTGATCAACGTAAAAAACCAGTAACAACGCTAAGATTAATCGTTGCATAACTCGTGGTCGTAGCAAAACTGACCACTTTAAGTTTAGCCGAGACCATGAGCCCCACAACTGGTGGTGGAAATATCGGTAATTAAAAACTGAACCGTGATTTCTCTCTACATAGTAAAATGTGTAAATTTTAAACCAGATTCCAATTTTTTTTGTAATAAATTATAAAGTATCTTTCTGAATGACTTAAAAGTTATCCCAATTACGAGTATGTGGAAAACGGGAGACAATATCCGCATTAATGTGACACAGCTGTCATGGCGGTTCAACTTTGAGTGAGGTTGGCTTTATCTGAGAGGATTCGGAAATTTCAAGATTGATTGCGGTGTTTTGAATCAAGTCGTATACACTGTGATTGTTTTGTGGTAATATTTTGGTTTATACGAGTTGTCTATACAAATCATCGAACATTTAAGTTTTCGTAGTTATATATACTTATATGCGTGTAAGAAATGAATCTCTAGATTTATTTTTTAATTATGAAAGAGTAAGAAACAGGCATGCAGGCCACCTGATGTTAACTCAAATAGAACAGAAGTTCTATTTAACAATGGACGCGGATGCATTCCTACTCTTGAGGACTAAGATGGTCGCCTC
>DWON01004048.1:0-16904 GCA_018251015.1 Phocides pigmalion okeechobee | reverse complement strand
GAGATTGGACATGGTTGTCCATGGGCTGCAGTGACCACTTAACACCAGGTGGCCTGCATGCCCATTTCTTACTCTTTTGCAATTAAAAAAAAAGTCCTAAATGAGCATATAATCCACTTGATGGTTTGCGGTCTTTGTTGCTTATAAACATCAGTAATCAAGTTAAATAGAACAAAACTTACAATTGCAGTCTATCACAGATGTACTCCAACATCCATGGACTAAGATTGTTGATTCATATGACTCGAGAACTACATATTTCCATGAAAGTCTAAGAATTTAAGGAATGCTTAGAGAGATTGTATCTGCTCTACTAAACCAGAGTTGTTATAAATGAATTTTCTTCATAGGCAAATATTGTTGGTTGAAAAATGTTTTGTTGAAATACGAAGCTTTAAATGAAGCAGTAACAAGACATACTAGATGTTTTCAAAATCTGCACTCGACACTGAAACCTTCATTGTTCTATAATATTGTCACATCTTTAGATCAATACAAACCTATTACAACATTAGAAGGATGTGGGTTTGAGTTTGTAGTTTTTTTTTACATAAAATTTAAATTACTAAGTATCACATAAAATTATCAAACTGTGGATATTTTAAAAGCACACCTAAAGATATTCTGTTTGTTGTATGTACTAGAGAATCATTTCACAGTTCCAAAAATCATTGTTCTTATGTCTTTACGTTTTAAAAGATCTGTTGTATTAAATTATTGTTGTATTTAAGCTTTAATTTTTTATTAGGTAAAGGTTGTATGCTGTGATAAAGGTAGACTGGTGACCGAGTTCCAAGTTGGGCCTGAACATCTTAACCAAAGAGGAACGCTTCATGGTGGGTTCATTGCTCATCTAGTAGATGCTATTTCTACTTATGCTTTGACGGCCAATGACAATGTTGAGACCAGAGGCGTTTCTATTGATCTGAGTGTAAGGTAACTACACTTATTGTTTATATTGTTTAAATTATGTAGTCTTTATAATATTTAGCTGTTAGTGCAGAATTCATTGGTTTTATATAATAAATAGTAGTCATTTCTGGTCATGTATATGCTATTTTATTTATGCTCTGATGACCAATGACCATGTTGAGACCAGAGGCTTTCCTATTGGTCTGAGTATGAGGTACCTTTATTTATCCTCTATTATTTCTATTATGTCTTTAAATAGATAACATAGTCTTTATGACATTTACCATTTACCAGTTACTGAAATAAACCTGCGAGTAATAGTTATTTGTAAATATTAATTTCAATTTTAAATTTGTTATCACAAATGGTGCATAAAAATGCATCGTAAAACCTATTATTTGTTTAATGATAAAAATGTATACTCTTAATGAATTCCAGGTCGACTTGCACCATTCATTTGAATCATTTTTAAGTGACATTTGTATACAGAGAAAATGTTTTTATTAAGTTTTGATGCAACAAGTCAGTGGTAGTTTGTTGATGTTAAGAAAAGATTTGTATTTAAGCCTACTTGAGTTCTGTAGCAGTGTTTTCATTAATTAAATGTATTTTATTTTCAGTTACTTCAGTGCCGCTAAAGAAGGTGACAACGTAGAAGTGGAAGCATTTACAAGAAAAGTGGGAAAGAAGATAGCGTTCCTTGAAGTAGAAGTTAGGAACAAAGACAAAAATCAAGTATTGGCAATCGGTAGACATACCAAGTATGTAGGCATATAATGCTATTGTGATATAACAGTATGAACTAGTCCTTAGGCTCAATAAATGTTATGATTTAATAAATTCGTTTTATTGCTTTAACTGTGTTAACACTTTGATTGCGACGCTTATATATAACATGACATCGTTGCGGGAAGCGGCACTATACTGAATCTATTCACTAGACTGGAGTTGTGCCGACAATTCACAGAAATATTGTATTTTTTAGCATTTATGAAGTATCTACGAATATCCTGTATATGGGACACCCTGTATAGATGTTGTTTCCGCATGCAGTCTTGTAGCGCCGACATGCATATAGCATTCGTGTTCGCTCGTATTCCATTTAAGTTTGTACGTACACGACAGACATGTACAGCGCAGGGAAAGTGTTAAGCTATAAAAATGTATTAAAACATCTAGCTTTAGTGTAATATTGTCAAAAATGCATTGTAATATTGTATTTAATGTGTAAGAAGTAAGTGTATTTATACGATATTGGCAAGCAAAGCGTTTTAAATCAATTTGACATTGTTATCTAAATCTTTATTAAGTGTAAATGTTCATTAAATTTAAGTTATTTCGATGGATTGTAGGGTAATTGATGTAATTGGTCCTTTTTAACCCTCAATACAAAAAGAGGGTTGTATAATTTGGTCGTGTCTGTTTATGTATACTTGACATAGTAGCTCCTACAGGAATGAACAGATTTTACTTTTTCTGGTTAAGAGTACTGTTTTTTTTTGTTAAAAGCCTCTTAGAAGTCATTAAAGGAAATCTGTGCAGTTATTTGAAGATAATGAGTTTTTTCTAGTTATTAAAGGAATATGACTTTTGACTTGATCAATTCAAAATTTAGTATCCTTTGAATTTATTGATAGTATAAACTGGTAAACTAGACCTGATACTGCGTCATCGAGTAGAATTAGCAGGACAATCAACTCCTCATAAACTTACAGGAGAGGAACTTACAGTAGAGTGGAGTATAATATATCACAATGAAAAGTTAACTTTTTGAGTTTTTGTTAATTTTCTTCAAATTAAACTAATCTTTGGGAATTGAAAAAAAAGACGTATTTTCACAAAGCTTTTTTATTCATGCAATTACAATTAAAACTACGGAAAGGTGGCAAGTTTTCCGGCCCCGGTTAAGTATAGACACCAACAACACTTAGTACTTAACAGTTATTTAATGAGAGTCAGTACACACATTTTGAATACATAAATATATTCTCTCTAATGATATATTACCATCAAAGGGAACTTTTGTTGTTGGAGGGAGCAGAGTTAACTACTTATGGTGAGGTAACGTCGACATAACATTGATTTTAAAGTTTCGTGGACAGATGGCAAAAAATGCCCTTTTTTTAATAATGATCTTCAGTGCATTCTTGTATCAGTAATAACTCGATAACATTTTATATGAAAAGGACATCGAATTTCCGGAAGAATACAATTATTAATTATCAAAGAATTAATGATACAGTTCGACTAAAAAAGTACGTTTCGAGAAAAGTAAGACTAAAAAGTAAGCTTCTCCTGAAAAAGTACGTTTTTAGAGTTAATACAGTATTCTTGCGGACAAGCGACGTGTATTGTTGTATTGATATCTGTGTACTGACGCTTATTGTAAATACAGAGATAATACTCGTTAAATGGAATAACATCATATAAATGCAGTAGTTATATACTTATATATAGAGTTTAAACTTCTAATCAAGTTTACGTATGCTTTTTCTTTGATTCGATTTTGATTAAGACTACTACCTTTTTAACTACTACAACTAACTTTTTAATGTTACACGGTGTACTAAGTATAGCGTCAATGACAGATTTAAAAAGTAGGTATTGAGAGGTTTTCTATCGACTTTTTCTGCGATCAATCTTTTCCAACTGATCTCAAATCCGATGAACGAACTTAGGTCGTCGATCGTCGGGCCGCTAGAAGTCATCCCCCCGGTTTTCGGAGGATTGTGCTCGGCATTTTACAATGTAAGTTTGACATTTTTTTGTAAAATCCTTGTTGTCTATGAATCTTAAAACTGATGAACCGATTTTACAATGTAACATTAAGAAGAGTGTGTGTAAATACCTTATTATGTAATAAAATATTTGAATTTGATGTTGCGCCTACACGCGTTGTCCATATATGTATGTGTGATCTAACTTAAATCGAACTATAGAAAACGCATACGTCTGTTCGCTTTCAAAACAGAATATTTACCTACTATTAGCTCACAAACTTATACAGCGTATTTATTTGGGATGGTGTAAGTACTCATGAAGATATATTACCTTTTTTTGGAAAGAAAAACTTTTTTATTTAGGAAGCGTGAGCTTTCCATAAATTTAACAAATATTACAATAACATTGATCAAAACTATATGAGAAAAGTTTTTTGATTTTTTGAAAATGTTGTATCCAATACAACCAAATTATACTGACATAGAACAGGTTTAATCCTTTGTCAAATTTACAAAAATATCCGCTTAAATAATTTGAAAACAGTTCTAATACATTTGTCGTATTTGCTAATTTGATTTTTTCGTTCAATGCACTGTCATATAGATATCATGACGTGTACTCTACATCTCATGACTCAATATATCATGACCCTAGATGTACAACACATGTATAATGTTAGAAACAGGGTTACGGAGACCTAATCGTTCCGAAGACCATATATTCGTATCTACTATAGTTATAGATTTTACCATACTGTCCCAATTAAATACACAATACATACACTAGTACCTAATACAAATTTTATTACCAATTATATCATACTTCTTCCTACATAATAGTACCTACATGAATGGGAATCAACTCGAATACAGAAGTACAATCTTATTGACTTACTTCAACAGTTATTATATGATAGAACAGACAGACATATTCGTACACTACACATAGTTTGAAAACGCTCGCCCGTTGAATACAATAATAAATAACACATGTATAAGATAGGTAAATTAACTTACATTTAAGTTATAAAATTAACATTAATATTTGAATTTATACAAAATGGTATTTATAGGGATAGTTGTACATAAACAATATAGAAATTTTGTCCTAAATATTTTACAGAGAACGAAATACAATGACTGAAATCGGATATAACAGTTCTTAGGCACTCAAAACTTAAAAACGAGCGTTAGATATTTACTTAACACTGGCTTACATAATAAAGGATAATTTACCAATTAACTTCAGCTCTAATAGACGTAACAAGATCGGTATGAAATCTAATCTACCGCTTCTATTCAGTAATAAGCAACGAGAACGTTACAGATCTTGTTAGGGAGATTGATCTCGAACTAATTGCTAGACGTGCGTTAATGATTTGGATATATTGCCGGAATCAGCTAAGGATTTGGGTCAGTCACTTAAAGACCATTAATGCTCAATTATAACCGATGACTTCTTGCAGGATGTATGTCGTGGTTGTTAATAGTCCTGTTGAAGCTATATGTACATTTAAAGGAAGCTCATTCCTCAATTCGACTATTGGTATGATTCGATTATCGGTACAATTGTGCTAAAATGTTTGTAAAGAACTCTCCCAATCAGATGTTTCATGAATTTTCTATTCCATCAAAGTTATTATATTATTGCAGCTAGTTCTTTGATATTTAAATATAAAAGAGTATTTTTGCTAAAATCCGATCAGTAAATTGGCACTGAGAAGAATATTGATGTTTTGTTGCAACATAGATTTTTAGCAGTTAAAAATAATATATTTTATCATATGTAATAAATTATGTTTCATATATGTATTAACAATTGCAAATTATACAAGTCAATTTTTTTTACAATTTTGCTATTCTATTGCAAATAAATGTGGGTAACAATACTTTTAATATACAGTTATTAAGTAGAAATGATATTCAGGAAGATGACAGATTTTATGAGCACAAGATCTATGGATAGGTACTAAATATCTGTTACATACAGCTCGGAGCAGGAAGAGGGTAACTATGTGAAGAGCAACAATTACGAGGAACTTCAGAGCTCTGGATTTTCTCTTCAGTTCATCTGCAATTATTAAACTTTCAGTGACAGTTCATCAATCATATGTTTAGGAGCATATTTCTCGGATTACTAAGAGTATTTTTTACTCGTAGTTATAATTCTCCTCTGGCCAGCCATTTAAGGCAAGTACAGAGGCGCACTTTCACCATCGCGAAGGGATAAGCTTAAATGAGAGATTTGGAAATTACGCCATTATTACTTCTTGCGATATTCCTTTGGCCAGCTGGTTAAAGCAAGCACAGGAAACGCTAATTTCATCGTCGCGAGAGGCAAAGTAATTTGTTACAGAAAATCTGTGGAAATATTAAAATGTAACCAACCAATTAAGGCAAGTCGATATTGTCAGGCAGAGACTTCTTTCGATGTTGCTCCCGCTTCTACTCTCGAAATATGATCTTGTGATTTGATCCGTACCGGCCGGTTAAAGCAAGCTTACGGAACAAATGGAACTATAAGATGTTTTAGAATGACTCGTGAACGATGTTTTTGTGATTTTGTACTGGCCAGCTGGTTAAGGCAAGGGCAGATATTATATTCAGTCCATTTCGAGAGTGTATGCAGAGGAAGATGCACCAAAACATATTACTAGCTCCTCCAATCTGGCCGGCTAGTTAAAGCAAGCAGAGTTTGCTAGTTATTGTCCACTCTTCCTACTAGAACTATATTCAACAAGAAGGAATCTTAACGATAGAATAGTCCGTCTAATTTTAAATCGAAATACCAATAGATTACCTAACAATCTACTTTCGAAAATCTACTTTTATTAAATGGTAATAGTAGTAATGTTTATAAATAAGTTGTAAACATGAATACAATACTTAAATAGACGATAACCTCAAGTGTACTTCATATTACGAAAACTTTCATTACGAAAAATTTAATGTCATGCCCGTAGTTATTATATAAGAAATAAATTAAAAGTTGGGTAAAATATAATTGTTTTACCTTTTTAGCGGTTGTTACTGATCTAAATGTTGTTCGAACTGCATGCTTGATTCCTTCTCCTATTAATGTAAGTATATATAAATAATATAAGTCTACAAGTAGGACCCATGTGATTTAATGTAGAGACATTAATTTCAGCAAATTTATTGCTAGAACAATGAGTCTTACCTGTTACCCTGCCCCTATCCCTTTCCCATAGAAAATAACAATTAACTATCAAACGTTGTTTGAATTTACTTTTTTCCATAAAATAAGTAAAAATCCAGCATGATGTTAATTTCGCTGGGGGAAATTTCCGAAAAGTAAAAAGTTAACGATTTCAACTTAGGTACCTGAATATGTTTATTCTTAAATAATATAAAAAGTAAAAACGAAAAAAAAGTGTTTAGTTGAACGTTATCTTTTAAGATTCTCATACTTATTGGAGGGAGATAACGAGCATGCAGTCGCGTATTGATGTGAAGCAGCTATTGCAGCCCATCGACAATCGTAACAAACCACATCAACGCACACAAATAACAAAGACTGCGGCGCTCACATGTATGTTAGATTGGGTCGGCAGGCGGCAAAAAGCTCATTTCTCATTTCTTTAGATTGAAAACGCGTCAATAATTCACTAAAATATCTTATTTTTAGCAGCTGTGTATGATCTACGTATACACAGACGTAATGGGCGCCCCCAGTTTTGTAGCGCGGAAGTAAACACGGCACATTGTTCGCCCATAATTCATACGATTTGTACGTACAACACAGGTGTGTACAAGCCGCGAACGCATTGCGCCGCACAATACACAGCAGTGCTGTACACAGGAAAAGTGTTATCTGCAGAAACTCATACATGCGTTGCTTGTTCTGCTATTCATGTCGACGATATGGAGTGTTTCCAAACAGTGAATCTGCGTCATACCCGAACTAGAGCTCGACATTGTGTTTACGAGATACGAGAATCTGAAGCAGTGTTCCCGTCATCGAATCCAACTGATAAAAATCAGTGGTAAGAAAAACATTACAAAAATTGTTGTCTCAGAATTGGTGAATTGGTGAATAGTAATGTTTATGTAAGTATAAATGCCGGTAATGTAATGACGAAAAGTATACTGCAACATGGTGGGATTTTCAAACCTGTAGGCATGTATCGTTTGTAAAGCAGCGGATAGCATGAAGGCTTTCGAATTAAAAAGTGACTAAAAAAAGTCTTCCGAAATCGGAAGATTTTAAAAACAATAAATTTGGGAGGATGCCCGCCGAGATTTTGCGTCTAGCTTCGTTGGAAAGGGTTCATTTGCCAAGAACTAGTCATTGCCTCCAAAGGGAAGAAAAGCGAAGGTCGCAGCCTCACACCGGTCACAGCCCCTTCTTAAGCGGAGAGGAAAGGTAAAGGTCCATCATTATCATCATCGATCCGCTAACCTTTCGGAAGCTCCTCCTTAGCGCTGCCCCGCAACAACAGTGCGGTCGCCTGACCGCGATGTGAAACCAGCCCAGCGGAACCATACGCTAATGCGCCGCTTGGGTCCGAGCATTGCACCACTCGCCGGAGTCGGGCGAAACCAGCTAGCGGACGTCGGACGCAGCGGGAGTTGAGCATGTGGAGGAAATTATCCCAAGCTCCCCCATTTAACAGTGGGCGGAGGCTATTATAGTTAAGCCGAGGTGCAATCCTAAGTTTGGGTCCAGGCAAAGAAAGCTTACCTCGAGGACCGCATTACCCCGCTCAAAGAAACTGGGACGTTCCTCGATGATAATGATGTTGATGAACCTTCGAATACTGGTGTACATATTTACGTACTACTAAATTTTTTTGTGTGCATCCATGTCCAATCTCATATAACACGAAAGCATAATCTGCGGTCGTAGCAGTAATTCCGAGGTCTAAGATGGTGTCTTCGCAAGGGTACCCGTTAATTATGCTTCTGTATTTGAACAAGTATTTTTTTTATAAAATGGCAGTAGTTAACGCACTTGATGATAAGTAGTCACTGCCGCCAATAACATCTGTAAGCAACTCCATAAAGAACAACAGTTCATCGTGAAGTCGATACGTTGCTACACTGAGGTGGTCCCCTCACTTTTAATGAAGCGACCACCTTAGTGGGCGGCAGTGACCACTTACCATCACGTGAACTGCATGTTGGTTTGCTACTTTGATTTTAAAAAATTGACCCAGGAACTACACTTTTCTATCGACTCGGAAATAAGCTTCACGGTAAAAAATCGGTGTGGCGGTGGTACCTTCCCTGTCTAACTGTATAGTTCTACCACCGTGCGAAATATCATAGTGAGATATAATAGTGGATAAGTTATCGTCAGCAATGGATAGTTTCTGAAGTGTCAGCATAAAAAGATTGTGTTATAAGTAAAGTTTTCGTAATATGAAGTCTTAATCTACGTACATATAAGTAATATATTATATTAATTATTATCTAAATTATGGGGCCACTTAACCACCTTTTCCATAAAACGCTTTGTTCAAACTGATGCGAATGGTGCGGGATTCGCTTTTACATTTATTACAAAAACGTATTTGCCGTCACGCTTCAGATTGTTTCCCAGACTGGGTCTGATTTTTCTTTGTCTACAATCTGAATTGAAGCTGCCTATTTAGATACCTACTACGCATTCCCTTAACGTTACTTCATTTTTGAGGTCTTAACCTGCTGGAAATGTAATAAAGTGGCATATGAATTAACAATACTTGATTGCAACCCTTTTAATATCCCACCGCTGAACATGAATCTCTCCCCGCAATAGAGGGCAGTCTAGTATTCACCTATTATAGAGCTACAATGCGTATTAGTAGACTTGTGTTAGTGGTCAACTTATTTTTGGGAATGTTTTATCCGCCCTCTGGTTTTCGAAAACATTTAACGACTGTCATAACAATTTGGAGTTCGTAAATGCCCTCCAAAGTAAAGGATCGCACATGATATTTTGCTGTTGGCTATTACCTGTAAATCCTGACCAGCTTTGTTTAACTGTCGATCGTTTCTGACAAACACAAGCCTCGGGGCTCTGCGTGTTTGAATAACAGGTATATTTAGACAGCAAGCAGTTTAACAAGTAAAGACCAAATGCATGAAATATTGATTTGTATGTAAAACTTTGTTATAAATAGAAATTGGAAATAAAACGACCGGAATTAAGATCCTATTTCAGTATTCCAAATTTCATCCCAAAATAACTGTCATTTCTGAACGATAAATGAACACTGCTCTCCCTTTTCTCTCTCTTCTCATTATGAGGAGAGATCCGTGTTCTACGGTGGTATATTAATACTTTAGTTATGATGATGAAATGGGTTATTGCATTTACAAAGAGCCACCGCTTATATCTGCATAATAAACCGGATATACATAGATACATGTCGAACAATCTTTAATGTTTATGCAGCTACCTGTTAAGGGCGTGTAATAGGCATAAACGTCAAATAGTCATATTGTGTCGGATTGTCGCGCTTTTCCCTTCAAACTCGCGTCAGTTTGTTCAAAGCCTTAAAAGCGTTTGTTTGCTGGTGTCAAACGCATTGCGCGCATCTGATCTTCTCTGCCGATGCGTGCGTCCACAAAAGTGTTTAAAATGGCACCGGCGTTATCACAGGTTTATGTTTAGGCCCTGAAGTGCGCGCGAACAGCCGATGCACACATCTCGAGCTTACGTCTTTACGTTACTTTAATATTTTTGAGGGCCAATGTTTTTACAAGATTTGAAGTAGTTGAAGATACCGCATCATTTTTGCCTACTTCTTTCTTTCATATTTAGAATAAGAAAGAGCTTTTTCAAAGTTTTAATGTTACGAGTTTGCGTCATAAAATGATATATGATAATTATTTAACGCAAAATGGACAAAATATCACTTCAGTTTAAAATGCGACAGACTTGAACAGGACTGTGGGTGTATTACCATTTTTGTTATTGTTCAGATCTAAAGGGTATTAGATGTATTGAATGCAAATTTGAATTAAAATACTACGCTATTTTTAATAAATAATAAACCAATTTCATGATCTATCTAAATTAAAATGGCCTTAAAATTCTACATGTGCGATATTTCAACAAAGTGTGTCAGTCTGTTACCGACTATTACTTAGAACTGTTTCATCTATCAGTCTCATATTGTGTACATTAGCTGTCATTGTGATAATATCCATCGAAACGCACTGCATTACAACCTATTTTTTTTTGTTTACGTTCCTATCCATCTATCTCTCGTCTTGCAAATATTTGCTCTCGATGACTACGATAGCATATGATACAATTTTTGTAGTGTGCGTACGATGCATCAGTGGACGCATGTATCAAAATTACGTCAAGAGTTCCGGATTGCCATCGTCACTCACTTTAGTTTTGTCAATCGCTAAGTATATCGGTATGCCATAATGAATTATCGTGGTCTCAGTATTTATCCTCCAGTACTTAAATGTATGTTTACATTAATAAACTTATTTAACATCCTACTGATTACAATACATTAATATTTAGTTCGCTAACATGCAGGGTAAACATCGAGTTACATACACGAGCATAAAACACCACAGAAATCTACACACATTTTATGAAAAGCTCTGACATAATGTTAGCGAGCACCTAATAAGGTTTTCAATTCTATAATTACAGATCAGGGCGACGCAGTGGAATCATTAAGATAATCCAGCGTTCTTTCAGTTGGACTCAAAATTTCTTTGATCAACCGATATTTCCTAATCTCTCAGACCCCGATAATTTTGGATTTAGGACGGATCATGATTTTTCTTTTTCAATATGCACAATCTTAAAAAGTAAGTTATTATATACACAGCAAATCATATTACATTTTTAGGGGTCTTTTTAAATACAAATTCAATTAATACTGCGTTGACAAACCGGAAACCTTCTAACAAATTCCAAATACAATCAATATTAATAAAAGAAAGTTATAATACCTAACCCTATTAAATAAAAACGTCTAAATATAAAAATTAGATTATGTGTATAGAAAGACACAATGATAAAGTGGTGGTCAAAGAAGCTACTTATCATTAATTTACTAGTAACGTAATTATAGTATTAAGACTAGATTACCTTAAGACAAAAGTTCTGTGTATAATATATGTATGTATATTATATATGATTACATAATGGTAGAAGAATGTATTATATACAATAGATGCTACAATAGAAAAGCTTAGGTAAACAGGCGGGGTAGGAAACATGAAGCACTTATTTTTAAAGGATTCGAAATAAATTCTTTATTTGGACCACACAGGAAGGGATCTTACACCTATTTTTTTGCTTTTTTTATTTTTTATAAAAACGACACAACACTGATATTTCTTTTTGGGATTTTTTTGAATTTTCAAACAACACCTATATTTTTGTTTTTTTTTTTACAGATTTAAACTTTTTTTATTATTTTTCTGATTTTATCATATCAATTCGGTAAAACTTTATGTACTATGAACATAACGACTACATTCCAGAAATTTTGGCAAGTCTCTTGTATCAATATTTTCCTTTGCTCTTAAATATTTAATTTCTTTCGCATTTCTCTTCGAGCGATAATATGCGTTTCTTTAATTTCTTAATAGTTTTTTCTAGTTCACTGTGAGCATTTTCCAGGGTGATTAAGCGGTCGTCAGTTTCAATAAAGTGATCATATTTGTCTCCATGATCGTAATTTGCATTTCGCCTTGTTCGAGATTTCTCTGCAATAGAATTATCCGTACCACAAGATTCGCATTCAGTCCAAAATCGTAGATCCATTGAAGGGATATCGTCACAGGATACAAGCCCATCTTGAATTTCGGGTAGCAAAAAGATGTTCTCAGATATGGTATCAATATTATCTCCGTTATCGCACATTATTCGGGATAGCGTAATTTGTTTTATTTGACGAAGTTGATCAGGTTTGAATGTTGCCGGATTTTCATACCAGAAGCGGTCACCGTCTCGGAGCCGTTTGAATTGTTCAATTAATAGGCATCTGAACAACGGACCTACTTTACCACCTTCGACTTGATCTTCTAAAATACCACCAACCCAGACATCAATGTTATGCACTGAACCATACAGCTTTTCAAGTTTATCTCTTACAGTTTTGTCCGAAATTTCATTGGCAAGGTCATCAAAAGTATCTACTTCTGTCATGTTACATACTTCTCTCCATTTAGTGTACGCTGGAATGGCATGATCACGGCTTCTTTGAATGTTAATGGCAGCTAAATCAAGCGCAACTGCATGAGCAGTATGGAACAGCTTTTCAGTAAGTTCAGAATTAAGGTTCTGTTTGGGGGTCTTTAATTTTGCAGGAGTGGTAAACAGTCCTCTTATTAATGGGTCTACGCCACCTTCGTCCACAAGCCGCCATGGCGAGAAAAACGCGTCACGAAGTAACAGATGGCCTTGTGGTATGGTTTCAAAATTTTCGTCGTAACGATGAAGTAGTGGGTTGATAAGCGAATGTCCAAATCGAAGCGCAGCTGTCGCAAAAACATTCGATACGGAAGGATTTACTTGAGGATCATAACCTTTGTACTGACCGAGTTCTTTCATTCCTTCAGGTCCCAAAATTAGAGGTAGCCAATGTTCATACGTTATATATTGCATTTCTGCGCCCACAATCTTTCTTGCTTCTTGGTATGTTTTATCACCATCCCACAACGGATTAAATTCTTTTAATTCTTTAGCAATACGATTATGTTCACGCATAAAAATGGTATGCATAGCTGCGAGTCCAATTTGTTCATTGGCTCTTATGTCACCAGCCACAAAACAGTTGCGGGTGCTTTCTTCAAGATTACGCCTGCAATCCATGGCATTTAAACCAGTTGTGGGTAACAGTGGTTTCTTGCCGGGAAATTGAGCTCCAACGCGGAGTAGGCCAGTGTCGTTGGTCAGGTCACGCAAATCATCAGCCACTGATTGTTCAAATCCGTAAACTTGAGAAGCATCAATAAAGGAGGTAAGCTGATTAATTTGTTCTCGTGGCTGTAACTTGCCAAATAGGACTGACGTCATTCCTGATCCACAAACGGCGCTTGTCCTAATAAAGTCAATGCAACGACGGTTCTTAATTCTTTCGTCATTCGCAGGAACGTCAATTGGGAAACATGGTGCGGCGTAATCACAAGTTTTTTTGCAGTCGACACCATCCCATGTCTGTGAGCTGACGGAGGGTAAGGAATGGTCTAAATCATGGTCTAACCACTGGCCCCATTGCATTGTCATGTGTGTGATTGTAATATCTTCGGAAATTTCGGTCGTTGTTATGACCGTGGTAGAAATTAATCGAGCGCTAGGAAGTACGAATCCGTTATATTTCCTGTCTTTATTCCATCCTACAGGTTGACTAAATCCATTTTCATACTCAGGATATAAAAGACGTCGGAATCCAGTGAGGGATGTGCCCCAAGTAGGATTAGCGAAATTATTGCAACTTCCATCAATACTACGATATCTGATATGGAAACAAATTAGAGAACAGTCAATTTTTAACCTGTGTGCCACACAACCAGATAAGCGTGCAATAATTTCAAGGTGTTCGCCAGAGAGAGCCTGTTCATATCTAAAAGGTTCTGCGGAAGTAACCTTTAATCCAATTTGAATGAATTCTTTGACTTTATCTAATGTTCGTTCGTAAATCTCGGCTGCTCGAGCTACTGCTCTTGCTGGAGCATTTGGAAACCTTACCATCCTGTACAGGTCGTTAATAGAAGTTTTATTGCCTTTATTATTAAACAGCTCTTCAATAGTTCGGCTTATAGCTTGGTCGATATCTCTCGTTGCTTCTGTTAAAGCAATATTGACATATTCATCTCCAGGCAATATGTGATCCTTAACCGTTAAGAATGCGGACGCTGTATCTCTACCATATTCATTGTAAACCGAACATTCATAACTTCCAGTATCTGTGAGTGTCAGATTGTTAACAATCAAACTTCCAATTATCGATATTGTAATTCTGTCATTAGTCGTAATTCTGTTTCCGTTTTGTCTCCATTCTATTGATGCAGGAGGATCGCTTTCAAACTCACAAGGTAATTGGATTGATGTTCCTCTATAAGCATCAGTATCTTCTGGTTTTAAAACGATTTTCGGTGGACCCACCCGAAAATCCTCTACCTTTAGAATAGCTGATATTTCCGTAAGTCCTTCGGAGTTTTCGGCGCGACAATGGTAAAGACCTGCATCATCTTGATTTACTTCAATTATGATCAAATTTTCATTATCGTTACGGAAGATGATATTGTTTCCAGATGGTAAAGCCATGGTATTTCTGTACCATGTCATAACAGGTTTAGGCACTCCTCTTGCGGTGCAGCTAAATTGTGCTGTGTCTCCGATAGTGACAGATTGATCTTTTGGTACAATTATAAATGCAGGTGCAACTGGAACAAAAAAAAAAGTAAGAATATGGTTTAAATCGTAGCTGATGCTGAATGTACTGAATTCTAAGAATATACGTACTCATAACTTCAAGAGGAACGGATGCGGTGATTTTTCCGTTAAGATTTTCAGCTTCACAGGTATACAGGCCAGCATCTACATTTTGTACTTTCTCAATGAATATGGAGCCATTGTGATTCATCGATATGCGCTCGCTTAGCAAAATCCTTTCACCATTAAAAAACCATGAGATGTGAGGTTGTGGATGTCCTTTAGCAACGCAATCGAAGCTGACCGATGGTTGATTAAGTTTTACGATTTGCTTGCGAGGCAGGATAGTGAATACCGGATAACCTAAAAGAAAAAATATAAGGTATAACTGATTTCAAATGACGCATTAAAATTAAAGCAAAATCGATGGCAAAACATAGGTAATGTAAACATACCAGTTTCGTCCGGTTTGCTTTGAACAATCATCTTAGCTGGTTTTGACCGAGCCTCGCCAGCAGGATTGCGTGCGGTACATTCAAATATACCAACGTCATTCTCATCCGCCTCATGGACCATGAGAGTTCCATTATCCATAACTTCGTAACGCGGGTATCGGGTAATATCTAGCGGTGCTAGAGCAGAATCGCGGAACCAAACGATCTCGGGAGCGGGTTCTCCCTTAGCGATGCAAGTAAACATAGCGTCTTCGCCAAAGTGAACGACAGCATCTTCAGGTTCCTTTTCTATCTCAGGTCGTTCTGAAATATAAATTCAATGTAAAGATATGACCTAATCTAAAATTAGTTTGCAGCTACAATGATAAGTATATTAATGCTTACGACAATGGAAATCGTGGACAGTCATCGTAGACAGTGAGGTGCCTGTAGTGTCCGCTGGTTCGTAACATGTGGCGGCTATTTTCATATCGTTATGTTCGGCAAGCATGCGAACGAACCATAACATACCACAATCGCACACAAGAGCGTTACTATCTAGACGCAGTTTCTGAAGTTTGGGCATTCCTCTAAAAGATCCTGGTGGAATAGTCTTCAGATGGTTGTTATGCAGATACCTAAAACATTTTACGTACACAATAGCACGGCATTTAATGATAAACTTTGATGCTTTAGATATTTATAAAATGAAACTTTAGCTTTTCGAAAATATACTTTGCCCATTACATAACTGTCCTGAAATCTGAAAGTCTAACGTCTAAACCATTTTAGTAACCTGAAAATAATTACTGATATTATCATATTATTTATTTATTTCATGCAATATAAACAAACATACAAAAAGGTATAATTGACTACAGAGTCCCATAGTATAAATACCTTACAGACTAACATACATATTGCATATACTTGTAACTACGTCACGATTAAATGAATATATATAAATATGGTATAATAATCATTATGTGTGTCAAAATACTCACAGTCGCTCAAGTCGTGGGAGATGCGAAAAAGTCTCAGGTTCGATTTGATGTATCTCGTTGACATGTAAGTACCTGAAACAAAACATATTTATGTTTACATTTACTTATTTTTGATGACCTGCAGGAACATAGTCAGAATCCATGAGATTAATCTCTCCCAAATTTGGGCGACAATGTTTTTAAAGTTGTGATATTAAAGAATTTAATATAAATATGTTTTTGAACTTCATTAGCTTCGATTTGAGAATTATTCAGGGTATTTTTTATATAGAAGTGTGACGTAACTACAAAATTCGCGATATTTTATACGCGTTTATTGATATCAAGGGTTTTCGGAAACAAGTTTAGATTTAGATCAAAATTTTATATTTTAGCAGTGTGGTTGATGTTATAACACACACACACACACACACACACACACACACACACACACACACACACACACACACACACACACATATATATATAT
>DWON01004047.1:0-16904 GCA_018251015.1 Phocides pigmalion okeechobee | reverse complement strand
AAATATTATACCTAGAATCAATTCAATCTTTATTTTGCAGGATTTTGTATATTATGAAATTGGAATATTTTAATTTATTTCTTATCATCTCATCTTCTGTAACATTTATATCACGAAGTTTTTATTAATCACAATATTTTTTGCCAGGAAGGATAAACCTAATCACCTTTTTTATTGAATAGAACTAATTACACTGTAGACACATTCAAGTGTCTACATCAAATCCATTTTATATATTCTAATTTCTATCTTTCCTCAAATTTGTATAAAATAATACAATACTGAACAATGGAATGTTAAGTATATATGACATACAAATATAGGTTTTGTCTATTAGGAATGTAAAATTCTTATTATAAGATATAATATAATAAACATTTGATTATACCATAGTTAAGAGTTTAAAAATGCCTCACAATACATGACAAATCTAGACAAGTGTTAAAGTTGAACGGAATTGTTTTACTTATTTCGAATTATATTAGACTACAAACTGAACATGAGATTCAGTATCTCCTGGTTAAGAAATATAGTATGTGTATATTGTAATTATACATAACATTACACTACTATATAGTCATTAAAATATATTATCATGATCACACTACTTGTAACATTTGCAGACATTTAGAGTTAGAAAATACTTCAAGGCAAGATGAGAGGATGTACAATATAAGTATGCATTTATTATGAAAATATAATAAGTAATATAGCAGAGATAGAAGTCTTTAAAGTATAGTTCCTTCAAACATTATCAGATCTAAGTCATATTTCGTCTCTACATAAATTCTCGAATTTGTACCTATTATGTAAATATAACAATCAACCAGTATCATATATAAATACTATTCACATATATTGAACCATATTGATACATATAGTAATGATGTAATAAAGGTAAACATGTATGTTTAGCCTAGCCCAATCATGTGTTTTAAGTTAGATATTTTTTATTAGAGAGTAAGTAAGAGTTCAATTCATGAGTTTATATTCTTGAGAATAAGCAATATAAGTATATGAAGGATTATGTTAAGTCTATAATTATAAGTTTATATTGATCCTACAAAAAATATTCAGAGCAATTATAACTATGTGAACCAGTTTTCTTAAAAACATTAGTAGTAAATATTATAGGCAATTTGTCTGTTGTTAAGACTAATTATTTTAATATCATGACCACGATTAAATAAGACATTAACAAAATATAGATTTCATTATACGAATTTCTACTTTTAAAAGGATTAAATAGTGTATTTATGAGAAAAATCTATAGGAATATTCATGTAAGTTTTAATGTCAATAGTGTGCACAAATGCAGAATATTTTTTGTTTTGAGATGGTTATTCATAAACTCTAAGGATATAAAGGATTAAGCTTTAAAACCTACCACTTACATTATATAGATTATGGATTCATATATTATAAGTTAAAATCCACTATAAAAGGGAATAAATAGGTCATGGAAAAAAATATGCACATACACATACACAATATTATGGCCAATGCAATCGCTCGTTATGGATATGCTAGCCCTATCGATAATCTCCACATATATAGATCGAAGTTTCATATAGTTGATCAAAAAGTACCAGCAATCTTTAATACGTGATAAAGAAACCCAGTTATAATGTATAAAGTGGAACATCCGCTTATTTATTTTGTGCCTTCTTTTAACGCATAAACTATTATTTTAATCCATCTTTAATAGTATCAGCAGTATTATTGTATCTCTCATATCATTTTAGGCTATGTATTATAATGCTGATTTTATCTTACAACTGAATACTAAAAAACAATATTGCAAATAACCACCCTTTAAAGTACATTTTAAAAATTTGCTAATGCTACACAGATCATGACAGGCTTTTAAACTTATATTTCGCAGGCAAAGCTGCAGGTCAAAACAAGTCTTAGACAAATGTTTACAAACGTTTTACATTCCAAAAGGGTGACAATGTACACACATAAATTATAGGTAGCATTTTTTTTACTTTTACCCACAGACATGACTTCACAAAACTTCAGTTAAGTCAAAAATTTAATCTCAGACTTTCAGGAAAATCCATAAGTGTAGCACATTCCACTCGCATAATTTATGAAGATACTTAAGAAAGTTAAAGAATGTGTTCCCGAAAACACACAGCTTGCTGGTACTCTTCAGACCCTGCCCATAATATAACATATTATGTAACCACATTTCTTTACTTCATAGTATTCAGTTCGCAAATTTACTTGAAAATATCCAATTACAAAACTACGGCATGCAAAATTATTATAAAATATTTCCAATATCCCAAAATATTAACATATTCACGGACAGACCTCAATATATAACAGCAACAATAACCCACATGTTACATAGTATACTATCATAATTAGCCCTTTTCACTAAGTATTATAATATTCGTCCTTTTTATGTTTTATTGTATAACAATCATGCAACAATCCCTAATTAAAGGTGATTCTCACCATACCTAAGTAGTAGTTATAAAGTACATACTGAACTTTTTAACTGGTTATTAAAGAAAACCGAAACGGTCATTTTATTGGGGAATTAAATATATGTGGTGTATAGTTTTATGGTACATTTTATACAATGTCATTTATAATAATATAATTATACTTATACTTTAAATAATATATTCAGTGTCAAGCATGAGATTCCCAAGTATAGTCGGAAAAGCTATAAGCAGATAAGAGAAAATAATCTTGAAGACTAGGAGTAACAGTTAATCATAGATTCCTACATTTTTATTATAATTTGTAATACAACATGATTATAATGCGTCATTAAGTTTTTTTGTAAGTAATGTGACTAGCCCAATGTAATAAACAATTCGTTGATATATATCATTCCTTAAACACATCTAACAATGATTTTAGACTGTACCATTTATTCTCATCAAACAATGGCATTATTACTTAAACAACGATGTTATAATTTTAGAGATGACACAAATCTGAGGCACTCAGCAAATGCTTTAGCAATCAATTTCAATTAATAATGCCCATGCCTACCAATTTAATAAGTAAGTGCCGCACCAACACGCTCATCAGTAAGAGAGACTTACATACACAAACTTATGCAGTAATTGTATTAAGTACCTTATGAAGCTGATCAAATGGAATTTGTTGGGGCAAGATGTTGTCATCCAACTATTGCTTGGGTTGGGCGTTGGCATTACGACTTGAGCTGCTGCTACTGAGCGCCATTTTCTGCATTTGTCGGATGACAGTGGTCGCATGGTAAGCCTGTTTCCAGCGGGACTTCGCGAAGTTCTTCTTGAGTTGTTCAGATACAGTGCCATGAATGTTCTTATTGCTAGCAGCATTACCAGAGATCCAAGGATGAGCTAAAGCTTGCCTGGAAATAATAATAATATTTTTCACCTTCCCAGTATTCTGACAAATTAGCTAAATATAAATGTGTAAGTAATTCCTTCAATTGCAATATGCTTGAGTCTATGTAATTGTGCTTTAAAGATAACAATCAAATGGCATAGTCCACATGTGGAACGAGATTCATGATCAGCAAAGTACAATAAAAAGTATTGTAATCATAATGTATCAGAAATTTATATAACATGGTACATTAGACAAAAGTGAAATATAACCATGATTTCTGAAAACAATATGTACAATACTGAAGTATTTAAATCCCAGTTGTTATTCAATGTATGCTGTTGGTCATTAATGTGGGGCCCATCAAATGTGGTAAATTTTAATAACAGTCAAAATACTTTGTTCTAATTTTCTCACAGCAATTAAAAAATATGACTTGTGAAGTTGATATCATTATCAAACAATAAATGAAAAACTCATTAACAGCTATTATACTTAATTTTATAAAGATTCTCATCATTCTTATCACACAATAGCATTTATGAGATAATATAATAAATGTATATAAAAGTTAATTGCTTATATTAACCCATTATTTAACTAATCATTACAAAACTGAGTATTTATCGATTATTACAGAATAAGAAATTATCGGTGCTAATATTTTTCAGGTACATCAATACCTATCCCCATTCATAATTTATAATTTATATAACTCATCCTAATTCATAATTTATATAACATTTTATGATTTAATTGAAAAGTAATAACAGGTAGAAGAATTATAGTTCTACCGGGAAGTACCACTGCTGTTCACATATTCAGCTGAGAAGCAAATCTTCTAGTACGACTATAGAGATGTGGATGCAGACCATACCTACAAGTGAGGTCTTCACAATTAGCAAACATACTAATGGATGTTTTGGGTGTGGCCTGATTTATATCAGTTCCTTGGGTTGTAGTGACTTAACCTCATATTGCCAGTTTTTTTTCTTGGACATATCAAATAATTAGGAAATCTTAAAACAAATGGCCTAATAAGTAGATTCCATGTATATAGAATATATCCACAAACCAATCCCAAAAATATTACATAAATGCATGGAATTGGAACGGATTCACAAACAATTTTCATGTTTTCTCAAATGTTCATGTATTGTGTTTCAATTGGGGGGTGTGGTTGCCGGATACATATTACTGGAGGTGACCATCTTAGTCCTCGAGAGTAAGAATGCATCCACATTCATCCTACAATAGAATTTTTTTTCTATTTGAGTTTGGACGTGGTTGTCCATGGGCTGCAGTGACTACTTAACATCAGGGGGCTTGCATGCCTGTTTCTTACTCTTTCATAATAAAAAAAAGTATAGAGAGGTGACCACGGTTAAGCCATAGTCAACCACCCTGGCCAAATACAGATTAGTAGTCTTCATAGGTGAAATCTTTATAAAAAACTACAAAACTTAACTTAAAAATAACTTTTTTTTAATGATACATAAAGATTCTATTAACAGTAGGAGATAGTAATTTCTCAGATCAGTTTAAAGACTATTGATAAAGCTTCTTCGTCTAGTTTGATGTCAGATGTAGTTGACCATGGACTACTGTGTCTAATTAAAATTAAGTAGCCTACATACATATTACCTCCTCTTCCAATATAAAAAAAAACTAAATTATAAGACCAGGTGTCTTTATACTAAAATTATATTATATGAAAGACTTTGATACTTACTTGCATGTATATCTCTTGTCCACATCAACACACATTAAATGCCGAATGAAGTCCTTAGCAGATTCACTGATGTCATCCCAGTATGGCGAATCGAATTCAAAATCTCCCTTCAGAATCTGAGCAAACAAGTTTGCATCATTCTCGTCATAAAAAGGCGGATATCCACATAACAGTATATATGATATGACACCTATACTCCAGACATCAACCGCTTTGCCGTATGGCTTCTGAGCCAGCACTTCAGGGGCAACGTATCCCGGCGTCCCACAAGCAGTTGCCATAATTCCCGAGTCCTCTATCTTAGACAGTCCAAAATCACTAATCATAATTTTACTGTCCTCATCTGCACTATAATACAGAAGGTTCTCGGGCTTTAAATCTCTGTGAACTACTCCCTGCGAATGCATGTAATCCACCGCTTCTAACACCTGCCTGATGAGAACAGATGCATCTTTCTCGGTGTAAGATCCCTTCTCGACGATCCTGTCAAACAATTCGCCACCAGTCACGAGTTCCATCACGAGGTACACCTTGTTCTTGTCTTCGTAAGTTTCCAACAGCTGGACGATATTAGGATGGGAAAACATTTTCTTGTCCCCGCCCTCTCCTCTCGCTTGTTCGCTAAATCTTTTCAATACTCTTATCTCATTCTCCAACGAATCTTCCTTCCCTTTTAGTGCTTTCTTATCAATAATCTTACATGCGAACAGCTGGCCATTCTCTTTGCTTTCAATAAGACGTACCTCAGAGAAGGCGCCCGTTCCCAATAAATCTTTAACGACATACTTGTCTTCAATGGATGGTTGTTTCTCAGACTCCCTACTGTCTTTTTTGGATTTCCTTCCGAAATCCTTTTTGCCAAAAAGAGGCATTTTCGAAGCACACACTTATATTACAGATCTAATTTGAACTACTATCTCCCTAAAAAAATATCTACGTCTACGTAGCTATATCGTATCGACAGCCAGCCATACGGCGCCTCGCTCCACTCGTTTTGCACTTGTTCGTGTCGTCTCGTTTCACCGTTCCAATATTCCAGTTCCGACTTCCAAGTCAGTAGTCTATGTTTTTAGTTTCAACACGTCCAACCAAAGAGTACAATATAGGATGTTCTCAATGTAACTCCAGTCGCACACATTCAATTATACTTCTTTTATTTAACAATCCAAACAAAGACAAACTATTGAAAGTATCAGGGATCTAAACATCTTTTCCACATAAGTGTGAACGGAACGAATTAAGCTAGTCGGCACACACGTGACAAAACTTAATAACTGAATAATACTAGAATTTTAATTTAATATTGTTTGTCAAGATTTCCTAAAACAATATAATTTCTAATATATTCAATTCAATCGTCCTATAATAATCCATATCAATTGTCTTTGAAAAATGAAATGACCTATAGTTCAAATCGTTCTCCATTCTAAATCGAGTCCTAGACTGCATTGTTCCATATTATTATAGTCGGATAGGGACCATTAATCGTGTCCATAATAGTGTAATGACTAATAAATTACTTTTTAATACAATTATCGAAGGGTCCAAACCGTGTAAAAAGTAAGAAATTATGATATTTTTTTAGAACGATTGCCACATTCAATATTATTTTTTTACAATTCAGGTAGGATTTAAAAATATATAAGAACGAGTATTTGCATTAATGAAATAACCCACATTTGTTTAATATTTTTCTAAATGTTGTTCTTTTGAAGCAATTAACGATTTCCTAAAAACAAAACTAATTATTTAGGTTGAGCGTTAACGTCAACCTATTACATAAAATTATACATTCATACTCTGTTGAATCTCTGCAGATATTATATTATATTATATTTATAATATCAAAATATAATTTGTACCAAAATTTTTACACACGATACACTCTTACAAGAAATAATTAATATTATTGACCATTCTTGTACTTCATCTTCTTCAACAAATAAACGATATTGTATTGTAATTTTATGACAAAATTTGCAATTTCGTACACATTTATTTTTTACCGTCAAGTAAGGTAGCGCCTCTCGTGAGATATAAGCGAATAATATTATAAAAATAAGTACCTACTACTTATAAATAAGTTTAAAACAAAAATTTAACCCCATATCCAAGAGAAAGTTTTAAATTCGACTGGATGATTAAATTTATTTATGTATGCTCTGTGAAATTAGTGAAATTTTTTTGAATACGATTACTCATCTATACATTAGCCGAGCAACAATTATTAAATGTTATCATGTAACAGAATTATTTAGAGCAGTATCTTCATTTTATGAATGTGGAAATATTTTGAACGTCTTTATTCGTATCACCTATATTAGATTATAGATTTGATTTGCTTATTTAATTGTAAGGTATTTACATAGATTTAATGAACGTCATGGGTACAATGTAAAATCAGGCTTTGAGCGCCCTGTTGGCTAAGGTTGACCGGGAGAAAAACTTTAACAAATTACTGCTAAAACACAGAACAATACGGAATTCTAGCAGTCTTAAAATAAATTCTTTGCTAAGTATAAAAGCAATGTCGCATTATCGTGTTCTAGCTAAGTCGGTAATAATTAAAAAATATTAGGCGTTACACAACTTACATAGCTGTTAAAGATAATATTATATTGAAGTACGGTCGGCTTCTTGCACAAGTTCTATCATAGGTAGAAATCAATGGTTACACAAGTCAATATTTAATAGCAATTTTCATATTTTTCCTTATTTCAATCTTATTACCATTCCTCCTAGATATATTAGTTTACCTACTTGTCTTACGACAAATCAATAACACCAACTTCTACATAAAGCAATATATCAACGTATTCTCGAAACAAGAACGAAATATTATTTCATTATTCCTCTATACCTAGATATATCCGACCATTAATTTATTTCCTTAAATGTCGTTTAGTGACCAAGTAATGGTTTCAAGATCTTTCAGAGAAAATAGTAAATAGCTGTTGGTACCCTTCCCTATTTAATTTGTCGAAGAAATAAATTTGAATCATCAAAGTACATGTATAATATGAAACTCTCCAAGATAACAAAGTCGATCGAACTTAATAAATATTCTGCGAGGTTGACAAAAACTTAATATTTTCGCAAACACTTCCTACTTCTATCCTCTTTCCTTATATTTTCTATTATTCTGTATTCTATTATACTATAATACAAGCGTCAAGATTCTTTGATTATAATATAGACTCTAAAGTATTACGGCAACTAATTTTAAGTAGTCAAATATATGAATCGGTTCGCATTAATCGTTCAGAAGTGAGTGAAAGAAAATTCAATTTTATGGTAAGTACATACTAAAGTATTGTATGGTGTACAGAACTTTCATCATACCAATTCTATTTACACTTCATCCTTTATCTTGTGTATAATATAAGTAGATACAGCAGTTTCTTAGAACAAAACTTTTTATCTACTTATTACTTATACAAAGCTTTTATAATACTGAAGACGATTTGACTTCTTCTCTTTAGTAACTCGGGTAGAGTCATGTAAATCTGGACTTAAGACAATTATATCATAACATATACATGTAATTATTATAGACGTGCTAATGTATAAAATGGAAATGTGAAAATAAAAACGTAAATGACTGATATAATAAGCAATGTTTAAAATTTAGAATGTGTGGCCAATAATTTCTGAGCATAGTATGCGAAACTGATTAGAACAATGGGAACACCAAACAAAGTTGTAGAGCTCGCCACCCTCATGTTTCTCTGCGCTACCCTTGCAGATCTCCATTGTCTATGATTCCACCCTCTGACGTCATGATGAAAATCGACCAATCCCAATGCGCACAGTAGTCTACAGACTGCCCTCGCTAGAGGTATTACTACCGCATATCACGTAGTGAGTTGTGTTACAATTTAATGTTTTTGTTGTGCGACCATATGAGTCGTTCAAAAATGTACTCGACTGTGATTATAAATGTGAAATGAAGACTATCGACTTGTTATTACTGTAAAATTTTTAATTTTGTTTGCCATAATATATATTTTATTAGTGCTACAAAATTACGTTAGGGGGCGGTACCGTGATGCCAGTTCGTAAGCAAGGTAAACTTAGACACCAATATTGTGTAATTTAGTAACATAATGACATGTATTGTATGTTGTATTGACTACTACTGCCTACGTGCATGGGGACGGCGGCACCCTTACATCGTTCCCTATTAGCTGGTAACCGGGCGCTAATCGTTCGTGCCCTTAATTTCAACCAGTCTCTACATAACATAAAGTTAAATGTTTTTCACGTGTTAAAACACGCTTTATTAATTGAATCCTGTTCCGAAAAATAAAATAAATTTTTAACTGCTTTTAAGTATAAATTATTGAACCTATAAACATAATAAATATTGGAGAGAATGTTAATATACTAACTCCAATGAATTTAATTTTGTTAAAATATATTATTTGACTAATTAGTCAACATATACTACAGGGTGCAATACGTTATAGCCGTTGCAATAACATTTACTAAATATTAGGTCAATGAACCTGATTTGCTCTACAGCACGCGAATTTATTAGATAACCCGCATGTAATGTAGGTATCATGTTACACTATTTACCTTTTAATACACGCACAATATTAAATGGTAATAATAAAATACGTTTTGGTTGAATTTATACTACACCTTTTTATTAGAATTTCGGAACCAAAGATTTAAAAAGATTATTAGGTATCTCGCCTACCATGTGTTTGTTGGTCTGTATGTCTGTCACAAGACAATTTCAATAATAACGATAGGTACAAAGCTCAAGAATATACCAAAAAGAGTATGCTGTATGTAGAGAAAAGACAAATATTAATTAAACTTTACGTGTTCTACAAACAAGCACATTCGATAAGCCTACGTGGGTCATATACTTGTCCTACATTAAAAGAATTATTTATTTTTTAAATCATATATATTATAAGTTTAAAGAAACAATGAATAAAGGTCCCTCGACAAGAAACATATTTTTTAGAGTTCCCTTGGATATGTCCTATTTCAAAAACGATAATACTTATGTAAATCATCATCCACCCATTATGGTCCCATTGCTGCACATGGGTCTCCACTTGGAATGAGAAGGATTAAGCTACTGTGGACACTGGCCAAGATTGGTACAAGACGTGCGTACGACAACTATAAAAGTGTAGTTATAGTGTAATTTCCAAATTATCTATGAGCGAACTGGCCTCGTACTGAGCATTCCTATAAGATTTTTAATGAATACGTAATACCGTATTATGGTACAGAACCTTTAGTATCATGCATCCTGTCACTTGTCAGACACACATTTCCGTAATTATTTAATAACAACTTCCCTTTTAATTACAAATGCTGGTTAGTTAGAAAAAAATACGAAAAACAGAGATTACACGATACACTATTAAATTTATTTTTTAGTACTACGTTATATTTATAAAAATGTTGTTTTTATGGATTTGTTTTATTGTTCCACGTTCGCTCAGACGCACACAAACAGGCACGTACGTACGTATGCGTGCACGCATGCACTTATGACTGCGTTCGTGCATACATACATACATACATACCTACATATCTAAAAACAATGACACAATAATGTATAGTCTAAAAACATTACTATCCTCTAAGAACAGATGAGTAAAATATCATTTTTTTCAAATCAAGCTTTTCCCGCCAAGTTGTCGTATTTCAGTAATTTTAAGAGAGAAGTTACATTATAGCGAAATTATTTTTAGTTGCAATAAAATAAATATGTATTTACCCGGACAATACACAAATCACATGAGTAATAACTATGTCGATTAGTATTTTAATCGGTTTTATTTATTTTAAGTGTCGAACAATACATGAATAATACGTACATACCTTCATTGTTTCAATGGCAACCGTTGTAACTCAAATCCATATTCAATAATATTGTAGCTACCGTATGAGACCTTGCTCCTGAATTATTCCTATTTATAAACAGTACGTGGAATATCTGTTAACTCGTTATAACATTGTTATATTCCACAATTTCAATAACTCTACGATAATGGGGTTCTTAAAAATAAAAAATGTCCTGACCACATAATACTACGTAATACCTACCTTGTATTGCATTTGTCACTAATCAAATATTTTAATTTTTCGTGCACTCATTTTTTATAAAATATCCATCCCAAAAGTTAAAGGGAAGAATAAATAAATTAAAAGCAAATACTTCACAAACTGTACCTGTACATAAATAAGAAAGGATTTTTTAAAATATTTTTTATAGATAATAATATGTATCTATCTATTGAAATTTTAGAGTGCCACTTGAAACGTATTTTAAAAGTTAAATGACAAATAAGTATTTAAGTAGGTAATATTATGTTTTATTGCAGAGGCGCATCGGGCATTGGAACTGCTGGAAGATTACCACAGTAAACTAGTGAAGCCCCAGGACCGCCAACTTCGTCTTGCGATTGAAAGAGTCATCAGGATATTCAAGTCGCGTCTATTCCAGGCTCTTCTAGGTATGAATGATTTCTTATTTACAATACAAAATACATATATGTTATGATTGTGAATTTAAAAGATTAACTTTTAAAAGTGAATTATGCTTCTGCAATATTTCACGAAGATCCTAACTTTTACTTTATCCCGCGCGAAGTTTCCACCATCAATATTTGTAATTTTTTTCTTCCATGTCACACTCGCGTCTCTGATAATCAGGCTTACAGCTAAGTGCCAGTTCCCACTTGTCGGGTGTCGGGCCCGGAAATATCTTAGGCGCTCTAGTGACTAAACAATTTTGACGAAGTTGTTCAAATCTTTTTAATGACTAAACAATTTACACGACGTTGTTCAAATCTATTTAACATCGTTTTTATGATGGTTGTGAACAGCTTCTTATAAATTATAAGACAGTATAGGATGCTACATTTTGCGGAGCCCAGCACCTAACAATTGGGAAAGGGCTCTAAGACTCCTCATGTACTGAAGTCTAGTGTTTTCTACATTTTTGTATGTTCTTTTTAACACTTGTACAAATCCACACAAAAACGAATCCAAATAGAAATACATTTCTATAAAAATAAATATATTTTTAATTCATTCGTTCGCTGTAGATATAATCGTCTGGCAGATAAGAATTTCGTTTGGCTATCTCACTTATTGTTACATAATTGCTGTTCCGACTAAGAAGTTCCCGATATACGAGTAGGATAAAATCTATTTCCCTTTGGACCGGTTATATGGTGTAGATACATTTTAGGTTATATTTCAAATAAACATACCTCACAAACAAGACAGTAACTTTTAATATCCAGGTACATATTTTTTATGAATTGTAAGAAATCCTATTTATAAGAAATATTATTAAAAAACTTATTTGAATATATTGTTTAAAAAAATCAAATTTCGTTTCGTTCATATAATATGAAAGTCTCTTAATAAAATAGGTATGTACCTATATCGTACGAATAAACGGATAGATACACATGACAAAGTCATAAGAGTTCTTTATGGCTACTCGACTAGGAAATCCAAAAGTGGGCGTAACGAAATATTGTTTTCGTAGTATTTGTAGTATCATGTAAACATTCGAAGACAGGCATCAGCTTTATTATATTTGTGCTGGCTATTGTTACAAATTACCGAATGCACATCTGTATGTAAGTTAGTTAGCCCTTTCCCATTGTTTAATAATATGAAACCCCAGTAATGCCTTAAGCACTACTTCAGTTCGTCTAAAGACTAACATTGTAATTCCTTATACGACAAATAAGTAACAAGATCCAAGTAGGCACTTGCTTCTTCAGAAAAGAAAAATGGGTATTCATTAAAATGATTACGGTCAAAAAGTTGATATAACTTATACAATTACGTGTAACTTTACCTGGTAGAAAACAAATATATATGGATTCGGATACAAGTTACTATGGGCGATAGCGATTGCTTAACATTAGGTGGACTAAAAACTATATTATTTCTATCACCAAAAATGTATTACATGCGAATCTCTAATAATTGTTAAAATGTATATCAAGAAAACAAATCTATAAAGCCAACAATTGGAGATAGTATTTAATAGTCTTCCGATAGTGAGACGGTTAAAGGGATTCAGTTCATCATGCTGCTAATGCTATGCTATAAATACCGTACACTAAAACGCGCGTGACCGCACCGTACGTCACCAACGCTCTTGAATCTCTGCTTGACCGCGACACTGCTACCGTGATACGCATTATATTTAGCCAGATGCATTGAACAGCAGACAAACAAAAGCTTACCCTTCAATATATTGTTTATTTAAATCGTTTATTAAATCGATCGTTTATCATTTAATTATAATATTAAATAACTTCGTTGAATTGAAATTTATTTTTATGATAATTTAAATTTACGATGAAAAATATAAGTAGAAGAAAATTATTTTCGAATCGACGAGAGTAAAAAACATACCAATGGGACAAACTCTAAAACCGCATGAAAAGAAAGTAAACAAAAGTTTTACAAAAGCAATCCAAAATAGAAACACTTCTCATCGCTTTCGTCGCAAACGATACTACCCTTTTTTTATTGTCATAGAGTAAGAAACGGGCATGCAGGCCACCTGATATTAAGTGGTTACTGCAGCCCATAGACAACCACGTCCAATCTCAAATAGAACAGAAATTCTATTTAAGGATGGACGCGGATGCGTTCCTACTCTTGAGGACTAAGATGGTCGCCCCAATTACGTATATCCGGCAACCACACCTACCCAACCGAAACACAATACATGAAGAACATGTTGCTTTACGGACGGTTATGAGGGTGGCGGTGGTACCGCCCCGGGCAAGTTCTAACGGCTCTACCACCTTTAACCCTTACATGGAAATATCATATGAACTCTATGCTTAGAAAAAATAAACGGTTACGTACGTATGTTATGTTATTTCCTACGTTATCTATTGAACTTTTATTTTTCCTTCGCTTTTTTCACTTCTTTTTTAAGGGCACGCTAATTCTCGATAGTTGTAAGTCCATATTTTTTTGTAAAGGTTACCATTTTTTTCTTTCATTTTTTAAATTTCGATATTTTTGCCGCGTGCCCCCACAAAAAATCCCTGGGTACAAGTGTATATATTATTTATTTTAAACATAATGGTTAAATATGAATGTATACTAATTTTAAGTACTTACGTAAGATATTTACTGGATTTATGATTTAATTATTGATTAACTTCAGTATTCTTGTATGCGACATGTAAACCTAAAACTAGTAAAGAGCTTTGTAATTGTACATCTGTAATAAGAACCCATAACGTGTACTTTTTCTAAAAAAGTATATATTTTGATAATTACCCGTTTCTTGATGCAGTGAAAAGGTAAAAGAAAATCCATTTTCATTACATTATGCCACTAATGTATCTTGCGATAACAGTAATTGCAATCAAATGGGGAATTATTGAGGCATATCTATTAAGATGCCAGGTACTATATATCTTGAAAAGGTAGAATGATTTATAACTTCGAAATAATGACTGTACCATTTAGTGTCGGTTAAAGATAAAGAACCTAAACTGTAAAGGATGCCAAATACAATGGTTTGTTTACCTAGTATTGACAAAAATCTTAATATATAATATGACTGAGAATTGGACTATTTAGATATTATAGTCAATATGCCGTATATGGAAACAACAAGTTCTTTGCAATTGATCCAAGCAAAAACAATGCACTACTTGGAGCCTAGCTGGTACACGTGCTGAATATTGTTTTGATTGCTGACGATCAGAACCTGAAACAGGTATGCATTCACAAAATATTGCAATTCGTAGTAGGATGGTTCGTTTGACCCAGATCTGAAGATACGGGTCACCGGGTATACTGACGTTGGTAGTCTGATGTTGCTGACATAATTCGCGTCTGTTGAACCAGTTTTGACATTTACATAACTGCAACTGAACAATCTTCAACACTTGAATACCTGCGCTTTAATCAATACTGAATGCTGATTGTACAAATGCCAACGAATTTAATTGAATTTTTGTTCAGTCGAATAGTTTATGGCTATCTATCTAGGACAGGGGTTGGCAAACTTTAAGACGGAAGAGCCAAAAGTTGCAATATGAAAATTTTCCCATATTTTAAAGAGCCACTAAAAATATTTTTAAATAATTTTATATCCGCCTGTATGTTCCCGATTTCAACACTTTCACGGGCGAATAGCTTTTGTTCTGGAAGCTACAGTGCAGTACAATGGGATACATACAGTATATAAATTGATGGTTATACTTTTTGATACATTTGTAAGGGTTTTGTCCATCAAATAATTTATGGTAACTTGAAAGCCAACATCTCCATTGAAAGTGCCGCATGTGGCTCGCGAGTCGCAGGTTGTCGACCGATGATCTAGGGCCATCCAGGTTAACACTACTAGTGTCAAGTGATCAGGTAACTTGTTAATAAAGCATTATTAATAAACACCTTTGACAAATTATGCCGACTAGGATCGTATCAACTCGAATAATTTTACACAAAAAAGTCATCGTCTCCATTAACGTAGACATCTACAAAATATGAAAGATATGATGTGATTTAAATAGTCATAAGCCTTATATTAAAATAATAAATTATCTATTAATAATAAATAATATACAGAACGGTCTTGTTTCCTTAACTGTCTGAGAATTTCATACAGGGTCACCATTTTCCAGTTTAGTTCGGAAATATAGAATCTAATTTAATAAGCTTTAAGTAACTCTGTTGCTGATCCCCGGCATAAAAAAAGAAGTTAAAGCCGGGTTAAAAATGTTCAGTTGTATGTTTGTTTATCTGTTTACCGCTCAAAAGAATGAACCAATTTGAAAACTTTTATTTCAAAATAAGCTATAGTCGCAGCTGTTTTACATTGGTTTGGCAAATATCGCTTTACCTATTTGAAAATTCACATCTCTTTACTATGTTCATGAAGACAATTTTATTAATTTAATGGATATTTAAAACTTCCTAAACTAATACAAAGCAATTGTAATCAAATTACAATAATACGGCAAGTATGACCTAATCCTGCAATCAAGACAATCTACAGAGTTTACTTCTCGACCGCAGGCGTATCGTGTTAAGGCTCATGATCTGGAAATATTATAAAACAAAGTTCCACGTCGCGTATGTCTGTCTGTCTGTTCACAATAAACTGAAAAAGTACTTTACGGATTTTCTCACAGTTTTCAACAACAGGAGGAGTGATTCCTGAGTAAGGTTTGGGTGCATAATAAGTTTTTTGCACCAAAACCTTACTCAGAATTAAATATTACTAGCTTTAACGGTGATAGAAAACACCAAGGGGAGACCAATATGTCTGAAACCTATCTGTTAAGATTCCGAAGGTATGTGAAATGTACTAAACCGCACTTCACACTTTCGTGTACTCCCTATATTGACACAAGACCAATGCCATTGGGACAATGATAATAATATGATAGACCTGAATAAATACATGTCACATTAACGTTGCACTTCAAGTCTGCATGGTAGGTAAAGCAGTCGATAAAGAATTAAAACGTTGGGCGGAATACATTGTGCTAGGTAGGTATTGTGACACACGAATCGATAACTATAAATACCGCTAGTTCGCCTTTGTTCTATGAAACGATTTCTCTTTGTCACTTTCAAAAAATGAAAAACATAAGTTATATGTTGCTAGAGATTCGCCGGTTGTTCTAGATTATGCGGTACCGGTTATATGTACTAAGCACCGGATATAATATGTAGTGCTTATGGTTATTTATTAAAGGTATATTTCTTATTGTTATTGTAGCAGCACAGAAGAGAGCTCTGAAAAGAGCTGTTTTACTCACCGCACGCTACCTTTGAATTGACGTCTCAT